>RSEH01000456.1:0-15663 GCA_006503475.1 Stentor roeselii | reverse complement strand
CACCCTAACACCCTAACACCCTAACACCCTAACACCCTAACACCCTAACACCCTAACACCCTAACACCCTAACACCGGCCTTACGCTCCCGCTGACAATTTGATGAGTAAAAAAAATAGCACTAAAAAGCACCAATTAGCAAGCCCTCACCATCATACTCGCCCTGAGCCTGTCTTACAATTTGATGACTAACGAATATAGACAAAAGTCATTGATCAGTGTACTCTCAAATCGAAAAAACTGAAGTAAAAGTTAGAGGATTAAAATTTTAATTAATCTATTCGATTCTCGTTTTGTCTATTTCTTTATAATTTGATATTTTTCATATCTTGGACTAAAGAAAAAGAAATCAAACTAATATCCATAAATTTTTAATCTTGCTAAAAATCGAAATAATATTTATAGTAGATTAAGTAAGCTATTTGTATTATAGTATGAATCTCACTTTGATTTCAATATTAATTAATATAGTTAATTTTAATTAATTTAATATAGAAAATAAATTCTCTTATCCGCTATCATTTGAATACCCTAGTCTAACTATCCTATTAATTAAGTTTTCTTAACCAATCCAGGCATAATTCATCGTATTGAGAGAATTGTTTTATCAGCCTGAATTCTTTACTTTCGTAAATGTGCACTTATAATTAATACAAGCTTTAAATACTTTACAGTCTTGTGTATTTTACATGCTTAGTTTAAATTGCATTCTGAATAAGCTTAACCTGCATCATGAGTACTAACTGAATTTCAATTACAGTCTAAATGTTAATTACCTAAATAGGACTTACGTTCTATTTATGATTCACTCTTGCCAGTCTGTTTTTTAAGCCTATATTTTGAATACCTTTGTTTCTTTTACAATCTTCATTTTGAATACCTTTGTTTCTTTTACAATCTTCATTTTGAATACCTTCTTCATTTTGAATACCTTTGTTTCTTTTACTCTCTTCATTTTGAATACCTTTGTTTCTTTTACAATCTTCATTTTGAATACCTTTGTTTCTTTTACAAACTTCATTTTGAATACCTTCTTCATTTTGAATACCTTCTTCATTTTGAATACCTTCTTCATTTTGAATACCTTTGTTTCTTTTACAATCTTAATTTTGAATACCCTCTTCATTTTGAATACCTTTATTTCTTTTACTCGCTTCATTTTGAATACCTTTGTTTCTTTTACTTTCTTCATTTTGAATACCTTTGTTTCTTTTACAAGCTTAATTTTGAATACCTTTGTTTCTTTTACTTTCTTCATTTTGAATACCTTCTTCATTTTGAATACCTTTGTTTCTTTTACTCTCTTCATTTTGAATACCTTCTTCATTTTGAATACCTTTTTTTGTTTTACTCTCTTCATTTTGAATACAAGCTTCATTTTGAATACCTTCTCATTTTGAATACCTTCTTTTTTATACAAGCTCATTATAATTTACTCTTGTTTTTTTTACAGGTCTTTTTTTTATCTTATTCATTTTTACCTGAATTAACTTAGCAGTCTTATAGCACTTACATAAAAACAGAAAACTTCTATCAGGAGTTATGGTAATCAAAGTTGGAGATCCAATGTCTGAATTATTTAATATGATTTTAGCAGTCTCTAAATCTAAAGCAATCCCTACAGGATCAACAATTTCATCAGGAACTTATTTTCGATTACCATGTATATTGAATAACGACTTTACTGATTCAATAATTTGAGAAACTTTATTATGTTGTATTTTAAAAGATGAAAACTGATCGATTGAAGTTATCACTTGGTTTAAATTCTTGAGTTTTTGAAGAGCGTTTTGTGAGGCAGACTCGATTTCGCAAATCAATTTATTGGTTTCACTCAATATCAATTGTTTTTGAGTATTTATCATTTTCTTTAATACTTTGAATCGTAATCGGTTTAGATCTTCGGGAGTAAATTTTTTAAATTCATGTCCTGTTTCAACGACATGCTCTCCATTATGCTTCTGGCAAAAGTAACTTTCTTTCTCGCATTCCATGCATTTGGCTCTCAGTTCCTTATCAAGACATCCCAATTTTGCACAATCCATTATTTATAGCCATGTAAAAATTTAAATCTAAGATTCCCAAAACCCAATTTAGAGATTCTTCCAAATTCTCAAGTGTTTTTTATATAAGCATCTCAAATTTTTTAGGTCCTAGGAAGTCAGTGCAATTTTGAAAAAGTAGCGTATTAGGAAATGATGCACTTTTCGTGTTGTTTAGCTTTTTTTTGAAAAGGCCATCCCATTAAGAATCTGTGATACAAATACTTTTCTGAATCCTCATAGCTCCTTTTTTAATACTCGATTGATTGGGACACTATTCAATATTAATGAATTTTTTGATCAGCGTTAAACAAGCTCAAGTTTTGGAATAAAAGAGGAATTCTGTAGCCTGGATTCATTTGAATAAACAAGACCTTGTGATAATGCATGCCTCTCCGCTTATAAAGTATACGCAGCTTTTGAAGAACCCTAGCTGAATATCTTGCAAGAAATCAACTTTATTGGCCTAATAAGTCAAGACTCAATATGTTGATAAGATTATGTCTTTAAAGATGCAACTGGATAATAAAGGTATGAATCAGGAAACAATTGGAGTTCTAACGCTGTGAAACTCTGAACTCCAAATGGAGTTGAAAGTTTAAGTTTCATCGGAAAATAATTTCATCACTTACACTTTTCTCAACCGAGACCACTTTTTTAGCGAAAAAACTGAAAGATTTACTCTCCGAAATATAATCCAAACTTAAGACTACAATTCAAAAGACAGAAGCACATCTTAAAGAAAATTTCAATACTATAAATAGAATCGAGGATATAAAAAAAAGCACGAAGAAGAAGTTCTAAGCTCGAATAAAAGGTCAGAAAAGCTACTTACAGAGAAAAGAATACTATGAAGCATAAAAAAAGTGACTTGAAGCCTCTATCTAGGAAATTAAAGAAATTGCTTAAAAAAGTACAACCTGATTTTAAGTATATGAAGACCGTCTTTAGGATTAAATAGAGCCACCTAGACTAGAATATTGATAGACTTGCTAAGAATCTCACATTGGAATTTGGATATGATTGAATTTAAATTTTTAAGTGGTTATAAATAATTTTGATTAAATTTAAGTATTTTCATTCAAGTTATCCAAAATCAGCTCGTCTAGTTTCTGCTGAATCAAATTTTTCATCGTTTTGGGTCCGATGATATTTTTCACTACAGAGAAAGCATGATCAAGACTGCGTCAAGAACTGTTATTTTAAACATCATACAGTGTAAGTGATGAGTGGTGAATGACGACGCTGTCAATAATTACGTGCTTTGACTCTGAGTTTCTTCACTTTGAATAATCATCTCTAGAAGGTCATCAAAGGACCCAATAATATTTATAGGAGAATATCAGTTGCGACCATCGATGGAATGAACTGGATAATACCTTGTTTATGTTAATAATATAATTGAATAGGAAACTCCTGAAATTAATGAAAAACTCATCAATGTAATCATTCCCATGGTTTTAAGAGTGTTTTGCTAAGTTTATTGGAACAAGTACAGTTTTCATTTTGAAATTCTTACGGTATGATAATTATAGCATATATTTGTGATGTCTTTAAAAAGTGATAATATCGTTGAAGATGTTTTATATCTTTATTGAGGATAGAAGCACCGGAAGAATTGCTTAACTAATTAGACAGACTCCTCCAAGTTCTCCACCTGAGAAATTAAGAATTAGTTACTAAAAAACTGGTAGAATTTATGATTATGTTATAAACCGCAGAGATTTACAAGATGATAATTTTTCTTTCATTTGGCTCTCAATAGAAAGAAAATGTTATTTTTGAGTTGTTCAAATCACTAATTAGTAAAGAATGCCTCCGTAACTTTTCCTTAAAACTCTTCAAGACATAATTCATAATCCATCAATATCAAAGAAACCTTCTCCAAGTTCGATTTATTTTCAAGCTGTCTAGATTGTAAACAATAGCGATTAAGTAAACTACTACCCCGAAAACTATGTCCAGCTCATGATTATTGAACACAAAAGACGTCCTTCCTATGGCAATCATTAAAGCAATTCACAGCTGGCTGAAATCAGTCTTTTTTAAATCTTTCTGACTGTTCCTTGATCACTGCTCTAAAATGATCTAACAAGTGTTACAAACTTCGCCTCAACAGTCAAGCCGATCTGCAATCGTTGAAGGAAAACTTGAAGCAAAAGGTACAACTTGCTGTTAATCAGGAAATTGACATGATTAGGCCTATCTTTAGGGATATCATAGAAAATATATTTAATAATATATAAATAGGATGAATACACTTGAGGAAATCCAGGCTATTTTAAGAGATGATAAAAAAATTCGTGAAGCTGTTAAAGATGCTTTTAAGTCTGTTAACTTTGACAATCCCGGGTTTATTGATGAACGTGAACTCAACAAAGTCGTGAGGAGTATTGGCAATGATCTTGGAATCCTTCAGCCTGATGAGATAGATGATATTGATCTTATGAGGGATGGTTTAACTAATCGGGACACAAGGATCAGCTTTGAAGAAATCGTAGTCCTTATTAGGCAAGTGTTGGAACTTATGGCTAGTAGATAGTAAGTAGATTATATTTTTGGGTTATTAACGGATGTTAAATTGTTAAGAGTTACTTTGAGTTGATTATCAGTTGAATTAATATCCAAATGCTGTATCAATTTATGTTATCTTAAAATTACTATAATCATAATATAAAAAAGTAGCTATTGTTACATCGCTATAGTTAAAAGTGAAGATATTCAAACATATTTAATCAAATTTATCGGCATTAGATAAACTTTTAGCTAATTTAAAGATCTTAATAATTCTCTTAAAGTCTTTGCCGCATCATTTTCCTCTTTAATGGAATTCAAATGCTCTGTCAAAAGTAAAACACTCTTTGAGAACTCTCTTGAAGATTTATATGATGATACCAGCAATTTAATGGTTTGTATTAATTCAGGGTGGCATTTATCAAAATTTATCTTTTCAATCGCTAAGGTCTTTAAATAAAACTTTTCAGCTTCCTTAAAGTTTCCCTGGTCGAAGAGTAATTTACCAAAATTTTTGTAGGTCCATGAAACATTAAGATGATTTTGGCCATAATAAAGCTCTTGAATTTTTAATCCTTCAATTATGTATATATCGCTCATTTTCTTATTTCCTAACCTAGAGTAAATATGGCTAAGGATGATAAAAGTCGTAGCGAAATTCAAGTGCCCTTTAGGGTAAATTTTTGACTGAATTGTCAGACATTTTATTTTATAAATCTCAGACTCCTTATATTTTCCATTGTTAAGTATAATCTTCTAAGATTAAAGTTGATAGAAGAAATAAATCACTTACCTATAAATCTAGTCATTAACTATTGATCTTAGTATATTTCTCAGAGGATTAAAAATATCATCATTTGAATCAAATGAATTCAAGTAGTTCTTTAAAAGTAGCACTCCCTTTGAAGACTGTCCAGAAGCTTTATAAACTGATGCCAGCATTCTAAGACTCGTAATGATATCAGGATGTCCATTTTCAAAGTTACTCTTTTGAATAGTTAAACTCTTCAAATGATATTTTTCAGCTTGCTTGAAATCTCCTCTATTTAAGTATAAACCTCCTAACATACTAAAATTTCTGCAATTGAAGCATGATTTAAATGATAGTGATATTCTTGAATTTTTAGACATTTGAAGTAGTATTTTTCTCCTTTTTTATCATCTGCACAGCGACAATTAACCGTCGCAAGGTTTAAAAAGATTTTGGCAAGCTTCGGATCATTGTCCTCATAATGCTTTTTGAGAAACAGAAGAGATCTTAATAAAATACCCTTTACCTCTTGAAATTTACCAACAAAGCAATAAATACTCCCGAGATTATTCAAGTAATTTGCAAGTTTTAGTTCATCATCATTCTTTCGCTCTTGGATTTCAATACATTGCAATATCAACTTCTCAGCTTGCTCATATTTCTTGATTTTTATATTAAAAGTCGCAATGTTATTTAAGATTTCAGTGAATTCCTGAATTTTATTATTTCCATGCTGCTCAATGCATTTTAAACATTTTGAGTAAAATTTTTCAGCTTCTTGATATCTTCCTAGTTCTTGATATAAAGTCGCTAAATTATTGCAAGTCTCAAAAAAATCTTGAGTATTTTCCATTAAGTTCACCTTAAAAAATTTCAAACTTTTAAAATAAAATTTTTCAGCTTTTTCATACAATCCAAGAGTTTGGTATAGTGAGGCTGCATTATTAAAGTTTCTTATTTTACGAGGATCATTTTGTTTCTAATTAAAATTCTAGTTTATTTGAAAATTCTCTGATTCTTCGTACTTAGAGAGCTCTAAACTCACGTATACAAGATTCTCATAAATATTTAAAAAATCTGGGTCATTGCTGTTTCTGAAATATTCACATAATTTTAGACAATTTCGATATAAATTCTCTGCCTCTGAATATTTCATTTTTTCCATGTAAAATTTTCCAAGACTAAAATAAATATTGATCAGTATGGGTGAATTATTGAACTTATTCGAATTACATAAATTTAAGCATTTTGTGAAGTAATTTTCAGACTCATCTCTCTTCCCGATTTTAAAATAGTGATCAAATAGCCTATGAAAAAGTAGGAGCATAGAAATATCGTTTGTTTTTTCAATATTTTAAGTGATTTTAGATAAAAATTCTCTGCCTTTTCGTAATTTTTCATCTCAAAATAAAAAAAACCAATTGATGAATAAATGGTAATCAAATGAGGATGATTTTCATCGAAGTACATGTTTATTATATTTAAGCCCTTAAACAAGAAGCTTTTTGCCTTCTTAAACTCTAACATAGCTGTATAAAGTGATCCAAGATTTATGAATTGTTAAAAATTGAGAATCATTTTTATTCCAGTTAATTTCATCTATTTTTAAGGCTCTCAAGAAATAATTTTCAGCTAGATGATATTTTTTAACATCTGTATACATATTTGCTATATTAGCAAGTGTTTTTGAGATATCTGGATGATTATCTTCAAATATTTTTTCCTGAATTTTTAAACATTGAAAGTAAGCTTTTTCAGCTTGATCAAATTTTCCGGAGTCGCTATAAATCAAGCCAAGAATCCCATTAGCTGTTGCAATATGATGATGATTCTTTTGAAATCTCAATTCTAATATTTGGAGAGATTTCAAAGCATATTCTTCAGCTTCCTTTGATTTATTAAGAAGGTTTAAAATTGCTGCAAGGTTCTGGTATGTCAGGCCTAAAGAAGGATGATTTTTATCAAAAATATTTTCTTGAATTTTTAAACATTTAAGAATATTCTCCAATGCGAGATCATTTTTTCCCTGAACCTGATAAAGTGCGGAGATATTGGATAAAATTGCTGCAACATTCTTATGATTAGATCCAACATTCTTAACTTGAATTTCAAGCGCCTTTCCATAATAATTTTGGGCTTTTTCAAGCTTGCCGACATGTTTATAAATAATTGCTAAATTTGAGTAGGTAGCTGACATTAAATCATAGTATATAATTTTACTCGTATTAAATTGATTCAAATTTTCAAGAAAATATCTTTCCGCTTGTTCAAAGTTCGCTTCATCAAAGAATACTCTACCTAAAAGGTTGTTGGCATTGATATCATCATACGGATTTCTATTCAAACAATTGTTTTTATATTCAAAATATTTAATGATGTGCTTCTTAGCATTTTCATTACTTCCTTGCGCTAAATAAAACTCAGCAAGGTAAATGAAGGTATTTATGCATTAAGGATTTGATTCATATGAACCAGCTTTGAAAATTTCTAGACTTTTAAGATACTGTTTTTCAGTCTGTTCGAAGTTTTCAAGGATTTGATATTGTTTAGCTAAACTGTTGAAATATGGGATAAGGGTGATCCTGGCCTGGGACATCTTCTTGAGCTTTTTGTCCTTTGAGAAAACTTTCCTCTGCCTGATCTAACTTTCCAAGGTTTTGATAAACTGAGCCAAGATAGCAGAAAGTTTCTGTCAGGTCAGTACTTTTACAGCTTTGAAGTTTAAGACTATTTAATAAATTCTTCTCAGCTTGAATGAAGTTCCTCTGATTCAAGTAGATTTTTCCAAGGTTTAGAAAAGTTTCTGAAATTAAATCATCGTTTTGTTTTATTTCATTTTGTATTTTCAGACTTTTGATATAGTATTTTTCAGATTCTTTGTATTTTCCTATTATCATGTATAATGATGCAACATTTTTATATATTTTTATGTTTTCGCTAGGATTTTGGTTTTGCAGTGATTCAAGAATCTCTAAAACTTTTGAATAACAATTTTCTGATTTTTCGTAATGTCCTAAAACTTGGTAAATAACACCGAGATCATGTAAAGTATTAGAGTAGAGAGTTCATCTGGAAAATTGAGATTTTCTTGTATTTTTAAACTTTTGATACAGTTTTTTTCTGAAAGTTCGAACTGGTCAAGTTGGAAATAAACCATTCCAAGGCCTGAATAATTTCTGGCGAGTGTTAAATGAGTAGAAAAGTTGTTATTTTCAAGATTTTTTATACTTTTCAGGTAAATTTCTTCAGCCTTTTTATAGTGACCACTTTTTGAAAAACTCACTGCAAAGTTTATCAAATTTTCTGATATCTCAAGAGGGTCAATATAAACTTTAGAACTTTTTAAATATCTTGAAATAATAGTTTCTGCTTAGATGAGCTTTCCGAGTTCAATGTATAAATTTCCAATTTGGGATAAAGTGAAATGCATTGAGGGATGATCTGAATAATTTTTTTTCCCACAAATTTTGAAAAACTTTAAGTAACTTTTCTCAGCTTTAATATTCTCACCTATTCGATGATAAAAACTTCCTATTCTACTATGGACATCTGCTGTAATCCAATTATCCTTGCCATAGTTTTCCCTTTTGATCTTCAGGGCTCTCATATAATGCATCTCAGCAAATTTTAAATTTCCGATATGTTCAAATGATATTCCCAAAGTTCCTCCACAATCTCCTGATTGAAACACGGGATGAAACGACTCTCAGATTGTAAAAATTTGTAAAAGTCTTGAAAATTGTCCTGCTTCAAAATGTAACAATGAAACCAGATAGTGTTTGAGGCTAGCATGCATCTTTTATCCACTGCTCCAGATATTGAAAATATTATATATTTGATATTCGGAAGTAAAGATATATAGTAATCTATGAGGTCAGAAGTAAAGTATTTTGATATCAAGAAAGTTACCAAAATGTGGTCGATTAATTCAGAAACAACTTGATCATTCAAATCTAGTTTAAAGTCTTTTTTTATTATTTCATATAAACCTGGTGAAACCTTCAAAATATTATCTTTGACAAGAGATTTTTCAACCTTCTCAAATACTTTCAAGGTGAATTTCGCAGATATCAAATCTACTATCAATCTTTTTGGGATGCGAAAAGGACCACATAGAAGAAGAAACTTTAAAGTAATTTTTGAAGCATTTTCAAACTCGAGTGCACTTGTGATGCTTCCCATTTATATATATAAAAAAATATAGACACTTAGGTAATTATAGTTTGGATATAAATACATATGAAATAAAACTATGAGTTTATTTATATTATTTTAATCTTGCAAATTTTAATCAAATTCAATTATCTAATTGATTGAAGAAATGATAAAAATTATTTTCTGAACTCTTAATATAAGGAAAATATAAATCTCTTAAAAATTTCTGATCTGTTTAACTAAAAATATTACTATTCTTAAGGGCTGAGTGGCAGGAATTAAATAGGCTACTTCTAATTACAATATCAAATAAACATAATTTATAAAATTATTATCGAAAAATTATGTGACTAACAATTAAATAAACTCTTTGCTGGAATATTATAATAGCCATACTATTGTTACAAGGATTCTTTTATGAAAAAACATTTGAAATAAAGCAATTGTCTCAAAATTACTTAAGTAATCAAATCATCTAACTAAACTTCTATATCAAATAAATTATGTAACATTGAATGAAGTGAAATACTCAGAAAGTGAAACATTTCAAGAAACTGATTTATAAACATATAAACTTACATTATGCAAAATTTTTAATTCAACCATAAAATCACTAAATCTTCATAATTAAAGCCTTAACTACTTGTTACCCAATTACCAACAATTTTGTTTGATGATTATTGTAAAATAAAATTTCAATATAAACTCAAAAACTAATAAAGTTTCTCAATGATTAAATTCTAAAACTTTAAACTATAACCTTACTATAAATCAGCACCAAAATGGAAAATTTACAATCAAAGACCAGCCAACCCTGCCCAACTTTAATCAGCGAAAAACTTGAAGACAACCAAAACAAAATCTGCCGAGTTTGTTTCGAGGGTGAAATTTCAAACAACCCTCTGACGTCTTCATGTAAATGTGACGGTTCAGTCAAGTACATCCACGAAGAATGTCTAAAAAAGTGGATCTTGTTTCAAGTGCAAGACCCTCGAAACTTCAAATGCGATCTCTGTAAAAATCCCGTCAAAATGCAGATAGAGTCGAAAGTCGTCTGGTCTTTCAGTCAACTGAAATACGAAATTTTAGGTATCCTGATATCGCCCTTGCTTTTCATGATTGACTCTTGTTTTCTTTATCTAAGCCTAAATTTTTTGATCACTTCAACATTCAAACCTGAAGTGCCAGTGTCAGTCAAGTTTTTGTCAGTCATCATCTTACTTAACTCAATCTTCTTTGACGTCGCTTTGGTTATCATGTTTTTCAAGTCTATCAGAAACGGATGCTGTGCAACGAAAATACTTTCATGGAATATTTTATCGAGGACAGAGAATAGCCAACTCGATTTCACTATTTTAGATCAGGTGGTTCAAAACCAACAAGAAATTCTTGACAAAAGTCAAGGATGTGAAGTCGTCATTTGTGTTACTTCGAATGAAGCTTTGGGGATAGAAAATCTTATAAAGACTCGGGATAGAATTGAAAGCGCTTCATCTGATTCGACTTTCCTACCAAGAGATGAAGATAAGGCCGAAATAATAGATTGAATAATCTTTTAGAATTTGATTAGTCATTAATATAAGATTATCGAATAAGTACTTTCTAAGTTCATAGATACTGCTGATGTAAGACTCCTGAGCTTGTGATATTAATATTGTAAACTCTATGTTAAAGTTTAAACCAAAATAATAAAAAATATGTAGGCTGAGTCTCAGTAGTAATGCTAGAAAATAGCTTTCTCAAGACTCCTTCAATATAATTTAAAGTTCTCGAGGTATAAATTTGATGCTATAAGTAGAATCGTAAATCGTTATCAAATTAGAATCTTAAAATCGATAACCCAAAAAACAATCTTAAATAAATCATCTAAATTTCAAAAATACTCCTCTTCAATCCAGAAAATCAGAAAGCCAATCCATTCCAATAATGATAAGTTACGACTACGAAATCCAGTCAATGAATTCTCACTCAGGACTAACAGAAATAGCTTTATCAAAACTAGAAACAAAGCTCTCAATCCAAAAAGGTTCAAGCACATTAAACCTAAGCGACTGTTTCATAGGTGACGAAGGTTGCTTATTACTTTCATCACACATCCAGCAGAACCCCAACATCCAGACGCTCGAACTAAGAGGCAACAGTATTTCGGGAGAAGGCCTGAGGCACCTGTCTGCAGCTTTTCGTTCACAGTCAACAATAAAGTCCTTATCTCTTGAATGGAACAACCTTGGAGACTCACTCAGTGCTTTTCTCGAGTCACTGTCCCTGAGCCCTTCAATCCATTCGCTCGACCTGCGCAACAACCGGATCACCTCCGAAGGCGCAGGGCACATCGGAAGGTTCCTCGAAACCAACACGTCCATCGTCCGCATCGATCTTCGGTGGAACGAGTTGGGAACCCTCGGCGGGAAGAGACTTCTCCAAGCCTTGAACAAGTGCAGATCACTTAAAACCCTTGAATTAAACGGGAATAAAATCTGTGAAGACGTTTTACTTCAAATCGAAGAGGCACTGACAGGGCAGAAAGAAAAGACGTTTGAAATCCAGACTTATGAAAGTCGCTTTAACGAGGAAGAAATAATCAATTCTTCAAGGAAGTCCCCCAGCAGGTCACATGTTTCTTACAACGACGACTTGTACTCCAAGTTCGAGGCGCAGATGATTCAAAACTCGAGAAACAGCGCAAAAATCAATGAACTTGAAATACTTCTGCAGCAGGAAACTCGTAAAACGCAGGACCTCAAAAACGAGTTTTATAAAGACTTGGAAGCTGAAAAGGTGAGAAGGTCTTTCGCTGAAGAAAGCTTGATGCTGTTCAAAGAAGAGTCACTTCAACGCGACACTGACAGCCAGAGACTGATTCAAGAACTGGAAAGCAGAGTGAGTAGCTTGTCAACTGATAAAAGTTCTGTCACTCTGCAGTTCCAGAACTTGCAAGCTGAATACGAGAACTTGGAAAACGAGTTTCACGCCAAGTCTAGAAATTATGAGGAAAAACTCAACTTGCAGGAAAAACAGTCGCGACTCAATGATGAGAACTTGAGAAACTTACTTGATCGGCAGAAACGTGATCATGAACAGCAATCTTATGAACTTTCCAGAGAGTTTCAAATGAAAATCGAGTCTCTTACCAGGCAAAGCTCGTCGCTTGCTGTCGAGAAAGAATCTCTTGAAAGCGAAATAAAATCACTCAGATCTCAAATCAATCATATCAAAGCCCAGGCTGAAGAAGCTTTGAAAGACTTAGAACAACGACTTCGAGAGGAAGAAGGCCAAAAGTTCACATCTTCTTGCAGGAACTACGAAGCTCGGTTGCAGAATCTGGAAGACTCAAGGGAAAGTCTTGCGAAAAGACTTCAGGAAATGCAGAAGGACTTCAACTCTGCAGACTTAAAGTTCCAAGAGCAGGTCCGTGTCTTAGAAAACAGCATCGTTCAAATGAGAGAGGAAAAAAGTGACTTGACTTTGAGACTTCAGAAGATTTCAGCACAAAAAGATAATCTTCAAAACGATTTAATTGTCACGAAAAACGCTCTTGATAGGAATCAAGCGGAAAATCAAGAACTTGCTAAAGCCTTGAAGGATAGAAAAGAAGCGCATAATAATCAGATTGAAAGAATGTGCCATGAACATAGTTCTGAAAGGAGAATGGTGGAAAATTCTAGGGATTCAGCTGTGGAGAAAAGTAAAGAACTTGAGGGTGAATTGAATAGAGTTAGAAGAGAAAAAGAAAAGATTTTAAGAGATTTCGAACATTTAAATGAAGTTCTTAAGTCAAAGGTAGGATTGATGATACAGGAAACAGTCATTGGTCATATGAGAAAAGTTGAAGGCGAGTAACTAGTTTATTAGATTTTTTTCATTATAAGGAAAATATTTTAGGAACGCTGTTAAATTATGGGATATTTATGGAAAACTGAAAAATATATGATACTCTTGAAAAGATTGGCAGGGATAGTACAATTTGAAGATTTTCTTTATAACAGGAAAGGTTTTCGTTATCTTGGCTTGGTTCTTTTGAGGAGTGGTACGTGAATATGGCCTACACTCTACAAGGTGCATGAAAGAATTTAAAATCTCTTCTTTTAATATAGGAATTTTCGGGTCATTGTTTCATTTGGGGATCTGATAGGAAATCTTATCTGGAGCTTTTTCAGCGACAAGCGAGGGATAAAGATTTTTAAAACTCTCAGCAGGTTGTTGATTACTTGCATCGTTCTCGTCTGCGCGTTCAACCCTACAATGATCGCGGTCGGTATCTTTCTACTCGACTAGAGCATGAGATGTGAATCGTCTCTGACTGGGACTGTCTTTTACGAGTTTTATCTTCAAATAAGTGCCTTTTATTGAATCTTCTTTCATGGTTTTCAGTTGTGGGTCTTCTTTCATCTCTGGTCTTCTTGAAGGTTCATTAAAAAAACAACTCAGACCTCACTGACTAGAGAATTATTTAAATCTTATTGGGAGTTATCCAGATCTTCATCGTTTGACAAGATGACCATTGAAGAGACTCCAGTCTACCTTTACTCAATACAGGAGATGATGAAGCTCTGCGAGTTTTCAACAATCTTTAAAAGCAACTGAGGCAGAGGATTCGACCTCGAAGAACTCAACAACCAGCAGCATCACACAGAAGATTAATGAAAAACAGCGATTTAGACTCAAACCTATCTTTAAAAACAAGCATTCAAATTGACTCTTAATTGAAATGCTATTAGGAAGGAACTTTCACTGGGAAAAATCACAAAGTCTTACTTCATGTCAACTTCGCTTACACAAGCTTCGCGTTTTTCCTGACTTTTTGGGTTTCTGTCGAAAGACTAGGCATAAATTGTTCTGGTTGTTTCCAAGTCGCTGGGAGTTTTGTGCTGCTTCTTCGCACTTGGATGGTCGAAACTGGGATGAGCAGAATAAGGAAAATTTTTTTTTAATTGTTTTTCAGGAGTTTTTTGTTTTACTGAGTTAGAATTTTATTATTTAAGGATTATTAGACTATGTTCATCACTTCAGTATTTTACTTTAGAGCTTCTTCGAACTTGCAGTTCTTTACAGTATTGAGCCTGAAACATTTCCTTTTAAGGTCAGGTCTGTTGGGAATGGGCTTGCTTGAGTTTGTGCTTAGGTTGAAGGTATTGAAGCTTCTATTGTTGCTTGATTGTTTTGGGTACATATAGAGGCGAGCTAGTTGTGATTTTTATATTTGGGGCTCTTTATTTAATTGCTTGCTTTATTGTTTTGACTTTGGATATAATTAGGATATACAATAAAAAATTTATGGATGAAGGAACAAGACTAGATTAATTAAGGATAAAATATAAGGACATTCTAAACTTTAAATTGAAATTTATATTTAATAAATAAAAGATTCTGCTAATAAATCTATATATGAGATTATTGTATTGCATATGGGTTCTAAAACTTTCCTTAAAAGTAGGTACTCATAAGAAGAAGTAAGCATTAGGTTAGATATTTTATCAGTATAGAATATTTCTTCACAAATTGAATTTATTTCTTATTTTCATTGTTTTTGTTTTGTTTATGAGTGTTCGGCCAACAAAAAAGTTGAAAATATATCTAATAAATTTCAGTTTATCATATTCAATAATGGTATTCTGTAAGATATATTATAAAGGCATGAAAATCTCTAAATTCGCTTTTTATTATAATCTAATTAGATTTATTCAAGTAAGAATTAAAAATAAAAGTAAGGACTTCTCGTAAATAAGCAAAAATATTATTTGAAAAATTTCAGTCATATTTATGAGTTCAACAATGAATGTGGATATATTATTATGGAGAAAAACAAAGCGTACCTAGCTCTTGAAAAAATCGGCTGGGGCAGGTACAATTTGAAAGTTTTCATAATCTGTGGACTAGTAAAATTTATTCAGGCTTGGTTCTCGTATGATACTTGGCTGCTGAACAATGCTTACACACTTCAAGGAATTCATGAGGAATGGGGAGTCCCAACTTATCTTCTGGGGGTATTTGGATCTTTGTATCAAATCGGACTACTATTTGGTAATATAGCCTGGGGTTTAATTAGTGACAAAAAGGGAAGAAAACTTCCATACAGAATGACAACTTCTCTAGCATTACTGGCAGGTATCGGCTTAACTTTTTCCGTAAACCCGGCAATGGTTGCGGCTTGTTTATTTTTCATGGGTTTCTGCATGTCTGGTGAGTTAAGTTTGACAGGAA
>RSEH01000455.1:0-15775 GCA_006503475.1 Stentor roeselii | reverse complement strand
TTTTCACAATGGAGAAATGAGTGAAAGTGATTAATCACCTCCTTCAAATTAGAGATTTACTAGAGCACAGAAAAGAGGAACTTAAGAAATATTTGAACTATATTTGAGTAGACGTCTATCTTGCGCCGCTGATATCATTAAGGTTTGATTCGAATATTTAATAAAGGTAGGAACTATCATTGAATATCTTGGAAACAATAATTGCACATAATTGGATGACTATAAATATTCAATAATTAGTTAGTAATTTTCAGTTTTTTTTAACCTTGAAACCATTTTAATCAATAAATGCCTCTAAGTATTCTACTTACATAAATAATACCAATAAAAATCAAAATACTGTACTCCAATTTTAAAACAATAAAACCTCCAACATCTATTCCATAAATGGCCGAATTCGAATCAACAGCATTAAAACGTCTTCAAGAGATCCAAGACAAACTAATCGAAAGCACTCCAGAACTTCGAGGTTTCAAGAAAACCAAGGCAAAATTTCTAGACCAGTCAAAAGAGTCACGTCCAACAACATCAAACTCAGCAAAGCGTAAAAAAGATGCAAACAACAAGCTGAGCGAACTGGAGCAGAAGCAAATCGAGTTGAAAAAGCAAATCGCAAGTGAAAAAGAAAAAGCAGAGCAAATGGTTCACGACATGAAAGCACGAGAAGAGCGTTATTTAAAGCGAGAAAAAGAATATCGCAAGATTTTAAACGAATACGAAAACGACTTGAGAGCGCGGTCCAACTACAACGGGCCAGTTGAAGAGCAGTTCAACCGAAACATGGGAAAAATCGACAAGTTACATCAAGTTATCCTGGAAAACGTCGGGTCAATCCAGAAAAAGACTTCTCAGATTTTGTCCGAGCAGGAAAAAGACATCCGCAGGCAGTTCGAGTCGAAGAAAAACGAGGTGAATAAAGACATTGAACTCGAACGTAAGAAAAAACTTGAAGGCGTCGGAAACTACGCGGAAAAGGAAAGTCAACTCACTCGAGAACTTGAACTCATGAAGACCAGCATGGATCTCATTATTTCTAAGAATAACTTGCTCAAAGAGGAAAACTTGAAGATTGAAAGAGAGTTCATGAGTCAACAGAAAGACAGAGATGCTTTATTTAAAGAAATCGTTGCCTTGAAACATGAAAATGCCACTTTGACTGAAGAAATCGCAAAAATTAAAGAGTCTCAGATGGACTCGTTTTTACCTCAGAGGTCGATTTCGAACTCATCTATGCCAACTGGCTTTCCGAAGAGAGACCTGAAGGTAGAAGATACAACTCGATACGAATTCATAATTCAAAGACTAAAAAAAATCCTAGAAACTGAAAGAAAAAACCTTCGCAACGTTCGTAACGCATACGCAAGAGAGCTTCAGAACAAGACAGAACTCGAGCAGATCCTGCGCCAATGTGTGGACGAGGTCAAATCAGACCTCTGCTCAGGTCTTCCTGAAACCAAGAAGAAAAACCTGCAACTCTCAGCTCAAGACCGCGAAAAAATAATTGAATTGATGCTGTCACAAGAGCGAGTCCTTTCCCTGCTCTACGAAAAAACACTTCCATCTCGAGCAGTGACACGTGAAAAGCTTTACGACCACGAAAACTTCTCAGATGGAAGCTCGAACTTGAACTAATGCTTAAAGTTATGCATCAAATTATCGAATCTTCTGAAGGTGTTGTTGAGACTATTCTCGATTTCTTCTAAAAACTTGCTTTTTGCTTCCATTTCAGTGAGTTTTAAACTCAGCATTTCTCTTAGATACTCAATTTCCTTCTTTTTTGTTAGTTCTGGCATCCCTGCTGTCACCATGAAAAGGAAAAGGTTGATGAAGCGCTTGCCGTGGTTTCTGATGTAATTGTAAGCTTTTCCGCAGTAGTCTTTAAAAGCGGTGAACCCGGTTGACTCTTTCCCGCCCATTGCGAAAACCATTTCAGCAGTTAAGACGAATTTGCTTCTTTCTCGCTGGATGCCCATGGCTGTTTTGAAGTTTCCTAGGAAATGCCCGAAGTCGATGTGAAATAAATGCCCTGTACGGGTTATCATGATGTTTCCGTTGTGTCTGTCACCGATACCCAGAATGTA
This sequence comes from Stentor roeselii, assembly GCA_006503475.1. Lineage (NCBI taxonomy): Eukaryota > Ciliophora > Heterotrichea > Heterotrichida > Stentoridae > Stentor > Stentor roeselii. The sequence continues at coordinate 13,694 of RSEH01000455.1, read as the reverse complement.
GGTTGCTACGCAGTAACCTGCCGAACTTCTAATAAAATTATCCAAAGCTTTTTGCATGAGTTTTTCGCTTGGATTGTGCTCATTGAGATAATCTTTAAAAGTGCCATCCTTTAAAGCGCCAAGTGCGCCTCCATACTCTCTATGAATCTTCGCAGTCGTTTCAGCATTTTTGACAGCTTCAATGATTCCACACTGATCTCCAGTTGCAATAACCTGATAAGGTTTCATCCTCAAGTCAAGTCCATTTTCAAGCCAGATCATATCCATGACGCGAATAAGTTGCAAAGAAAGAATGTCCTGCCTCAAATCATCTCCAGTCTTAAAAATGATCGGAATATTCTCAGTGCCACTTTCAGAGTTCGACAAAGTAAGCCAAAGCGGCATTTTTTTCGAGTCCATGACTTTGCACCCGCTTGACACTGGCCCTGAAACTTCAATGCTCGAGTCGACAGGCAAGGTGCAAAGATTCTGAGCCCTGTCGCAGTTACTTTCAATCAACCCTTTCAACTGCCGTTCGCGATCCTGATACGAGTCTTTATCACTGAGCTTTTCCGCCTGTTCCGAGTAAAAATTAAAAAAATTGACTTGTTTTGACAGGTCTTCTCGATAACTGGTGCACAACATGATGAATCTTTCAAGAAGCAGTCCAAGTCTCTCAGCTTTAGACTTGACATGAAGCTGAGACCTGAGAGTCCAGAACAAGTAATGCCCGACTTGATAAGGGTTTTTCAGGGCTCGGTTCAGCAGGACCTGCCCGAGAGAGTTGTTGTGGAAGTTCTCAAAAGTGATTGCCTGGACCAGTTGAAGCATGTACAAATGGAAGTCCTCGTCTGAGAGCTCGTCGACTTTTTCCACTGCGTACGCCCTGATGGTCTCGTCGGGGTACTCGGACATCAGCAGGGCTAAAGAGTCTTCAGGCTGCATGGGCGTCCAAAGGTCGAGGTACTTGTAAGCCTCCTGCACCTGCAAAGGGCGGGTCCAGTCAATTGACTTCAGAAATAACAACAGCGCGACTGGGATAGACCGATAATGATCACGGCAGATGAACAACAGTCGCTGCTCCTCAGTAGTCAGTTCTTCCAAAGGATCCTTTAACAGGACCTTCTCAAGAGCTGCTAGTTCTTCAATCTTCGGTCGTCGTTTCAGGTAGTCTTTTTCTTCTTCTTCTTCATGGTCATCTCCGATGTTCCCCGAAAAAATAGTCGAGGTGTCAAAAATTCGAGTTGACCTTCGAACGTGTCCTGCACATTTCGAGTATCTTAACAAAAGAGGGTCGTTATCCTGGAGTTTTTGATGCAGATGGACACGAAAACCTTGTTTTTTCGGAATTGATTTGAAAGAATTGTACATGTTTTTGATGTGAGAGTAGTTCTTCATCGACCATTTCACCTCAGGCACGATGTAAGTGTCGAATTTCAAGTAAACCTTCGCATAAGTCCCGTGAAGATAGTCAGTGATGACCCCGTTGAACTCTTGCATGCAAGCGAGTGACTCTTCGACCTTGTAAAACGGCCACAAGTTGATGGAAATCAAGTCAGTGACTAATCTTCTGTCCTCATCGAACAAGGGCTTCGTGCAGGACCCGATGATTGTCTTTTCATGAAACTGCGAAAAAATCAAGACATTCACCGCGATTCGAGCTTCTTTCGGCAATTCTGAGACTTTCACTGGGAATTGGATCCAGTCGTTCACTCGAGCTGAGTAGTTAAATGGAGTGTAGTCAGTTTTCATTGAACAGTTCTTTAACACGCTTTCGCCGTAAAGGATCCTGATGTCGAATTGGATTAAGTAAGGATAGTGAGGAAGATTGAACTCTTCGGCCAACTGCCTTGCGCAAGAACTGTCGTCGGAATGGTTCAAATATGCTGAATTTGTTGATTGTTTATCGGAGGCTTTGTCGTCGTTTATTTTACCCTTTGCTCTCAGGAATGGAATGCTTTCTTTTGTACCTGAACCTGATGAACTCAGATGTTTTTTTAGACTTACGTCTGATTCACGGTTTTTATCTTGCTTTGGAATAACTAAGTAACGAGGATTTTCGGTTCCGTTAAATGTAGCCGACCCTAAAAATGCATCTGAAAATAAATTGTAAAGGTTTTCAAGACCTGAAACTTGAACTCTGAAAGGCCAGTCATTTTCTCCTGTCAAACTAACAACTTCTTCTTCAGTATTTAAGATGCAGGATTTCAAATTGCTTATTTTTCGCGTATGCTTTGGATTGGGTGAGTTTTCAATGTCATAAGAGTCAGGGATATGATACATGAAGAAGTTGAACAATCTAGGCTGCTCCTCATTTAAGTAAACATTTTCTTCCAATTCCACAGGAATTTCAGTCAAGCTAACCGGCAAGAACTGCATACCTCTAAGTGAGTTCCTGACACTCCTATAAACCAACATGGGGTAATTCCCAGTAAAATACTCCTTCCTTCCCCTGACCTTAAAAGTAAACTGATTATTTTGATTTAAAGGTAAAATCGTGATTCCATAGTCCTGCAAAACCTGTTCACACATATACTGAATAGTTTCCTTAACAGTTGATACAAGAGTAACTTTTAGTTCTATCAACCTTTCAGCTTTTTTCAAATGAAAACTTTCCCTGACCATCATAGCAGCACTATCTCTAAACGACGAAAACGAGTCGTTTTTGATATACCTGGAAATATCCACATACAATTTAATCGAAGTTACACTAGCAAAGGCCGAACTGAGTTCTCGAAACGTTGTAAAAGACGGATAAGAACTAGCAGAAGCATGAATCAGTCCTTTCGACAAAGGGCTCAGCTGGTACTTTCTGCATTCTTTTGAATTAAAAATCCAGCCAGTGCTTTGCAAATTTGTTAATTTTTCCAGTTCTTTCAATTCATTTGCAATGTCGCGCTCAGCTTCTTGTGTCAGGCGCCGTTCAGGGTAAAAGGTGTTCGAGTCTAACATATAGCGAAAAAGCTGTTTGGACTTCGGGTCTAACACGAGGATTGACATATGTTATTAATTATTGAACTCATTTGCTGGAATAAGAAGCGCGTCTGCTGTGAAGTTTCTTCTTGTCCAGGGATAAGCTTGAAATTGATAAAATGCTCCGGTTTATGCTTGATGAGGAACGGCTTGAATTTTGTAGGTAAGAACTTTCGCTTTTGGGAAAAGAAGGAATTGGTGAAATGTTCCGAAGTGATGGGACTGGCCGGAAGGAAGACACTGGATGAGGACTTTTCAGGTGTTTGTTGAGATAGTTGAAATGACGGCCGAATCGGTTGGTGAGGAAGGCCGATTGTTTTTTCTGTCCTGGCATCAGGCTTCTTGATGAATAAAGAGATTTTCGCATTTATTATCAGGAGGGTTTAGATAAAAATATTTAGATTTTAGAGGTTTTGTTAAAAGTTTTAAACTAGTTTAACAGTTCTGTTCAATTATGATCGTGAATGGTCAGCCTCTTTTTGATGCGAAAAAAATCGGTTTGCTAATTGACTTGCTGGTGTGCAATGTTGGCTTCAATGAGTTGAACTTGAACTTAGTAGTTTCAGGAGCTGTTGATGGTTTGCTGTCAGTGATGTTCAGGACCAGATTCGATGTGACTTTATTGGAATAGACCCTTCTTCTTTTGTTAAACGTCACGTTACTACTGGAAATCGACAACCTTTCATCACTTTCGAAGTCGTCAAGATAGTCCCGTAGTTTCGAGTAGACCTGATTCTTCAGTTGCGGGTTCTGAATCACTTTTTTCGCCATTTTCAGCTCTTTCTGTAAAGATTCAATAGTTTCCCTTCCTTTCTCACAGTTTTCTTCCAAGTCTCTAAGTTCCTTTTTCATCTTTTCCTTCATATCCTGGAGTTCCTGCCTGATCCTTTCATTAGTATCAGGTTTTTCAAGTACAGGTGAACTTACAGCATTTTCAGCCTGCAATAAATCTTGTAATTCTTTATTATTCTTCATTTCCTGAAGCACCTGAAGTCTTTGCTGCAGTTTTTCAGCGCTGTTTTCAGTATCATCTCTAAAAATCTTAGTGGTTTTCTTAAGTGCTTCAATTTTCGTCTTGGTCATGTTGAGCTCTTTAGTCAGAACCCGCCTATCTTCAAAGGAATACTTCGGACCTCGTGGCAGGCAAGACGAAAGAATCCTGTTTTGTGTGATGAGGACTTCGTTATCTATCAAGTACTGGAAAACTATTTGAAAATCGCGAGATTTGTGGTAAAGTTCAGAAATAAAAATTGAGTTGTCTGATCTCAACGTCTGTAGCTTGTCGTCGAATCCTTTTTTCAGATGAGAAACTGAGTCTTTGATGTACTTTCGAATTGTTTCTTGCTCTGTCACTCGCACCTGCTTTTCTTCAGAGTATTTCGACCTTCGAAGGTGAAAAATCGAGTCGGCTTTAGAAGGTTTCGACTGGGGAGGAATCGGTTTCTTTCGGCGTGAACGGGCATCTGGGTTAGAAGAAGTGTTTGAATGTTGGCTGAAGTCTTCCCAGAAGTCGCTACTCTCTAAGTCTTCGGAGCTTTCCATTATTTCCCATCGTTTATTGAATTAAAAGACTGGAGGCCAAAGAATGGAAAATTTTGTTTCATTCATGTTTCGAGTTAAAGTTTGAAGTAAGGACTTAACTAAATTTGACTTTGAAGAACTTAAAGAATATCTTATTGAAATTACTCGTTTAAACCTAATCCATTTCTATAAAATCGCCCACCGACCTCTTATTTCCAGGTAAAAATGTCTTCATCTCCTCCAGATCGATTAGAACCGAGAGAAGAGCATGAAATTTCTGAAACTGTTAAAAATTCTGAAGCCCATGAAAAAATCGAAGCTTCAACCCACGACCAAATCGAAGAAAAGAAGGAAAATCAAAACTCAAAAGGCCATCCTTACGATGAAGTTTCTGATCCAAAGCCCTTCTCAACAGACTTTCACCCTTCAGAAGAAAAAACAGCTGATGGTTACTTTGAAGGATCTCCAATGAACACTTTTCCAACAGAAGAAGTGAAATCATTATCAATTCAAGGCGACTTCCTTAACGAATCCTGTCTTCTTCTCAACAATAAAAAACACCCTGACCTTCCATTCAACTACCATTATCGATGTTTAAGGCTAAGTGAAAACAAACTTTTATTCACAGGGCCAGACAAAAATTGCTTCATTTACGACACTATTTCAAGTAATTACGAAATTTACCCAGGAAAACTGAACCAGCCTCGAGAACTTCATGCGATGGCAGAAATCGACGGAAAAGTCGCTGTTATCGGAGGACTTGCTCAATCCACTCCTCTTGACTCAGTTGAAGTAAGTGAAAATGATTCTTTCATATTCATGGAAAAGTTAAATCGTCCTAGATATGGACATAGTGCTACTACTTATCAAGGAGTTGTCTGGGTAGTTGGAGGAGCTTCTGCCAGGGAACAACCAGAAAATAGCATCGAATCTTATCAAAATAAATCTTGGACTCTTATTCGTGTTAATCAGAATCTTGATAGGGTTGGGGCTGGACTTACTAGTCTTGATAATAGAATACTGATTTTAGGAGGTTTTACAAAGGAACGGAGAGTAACTGCTTCGGTTTTGACTTTTGATCCTGTTGTTTCTGATGATATTAAACTTTCGGAATTGAGGCAATTGGATTTTCCTTGCAGCTTTTCACTTAACCTTTGGAACCAGGAAGGCTCCAAACTCACTACCTGTTCGTTTTTAGGGGAAAAAGTTGAGTATGTGAATTGGTAGTCTAGTTATTAAGAAATATGTCAAAAGATTCTTATGCAAGTTTCAAAATCAGCGAGTTCAAAATCGGAAGCGTATCAGAAACAATATCAGCAGCCTTCGGAAAACCAAACAAGCCAAGTTCTCAGCCCCGAGACTCAAGCGTGAAGAAAAAGCTGGCAAATCTGAAAGAAATGTCAGAAGCAGGAAAAGATACATTCTTAACAGAAGCTCAAATAAACGAGATCGAAGAGCGAGTAGTGCGAGAAGGTTACAACCCGATGAGTTACGAAGAAATGATAAAAGAAGTGGACGACATCAGATTCGGGATGAAAAATCGTGACTACGAATTGATGGAGCTGCGGAAAAGACTAGAAAGATGCCGAAGTGAAATCGAAATCCGCGAAGACGGCTTCAACGGCATCGACCGGAGTTTAAACGATATCCATTCACAGAACAAGGAACTTTCAAAGCGGATAAATTCGAGTATGTCTTTAGCTAGATTAGACAATTAGTGTGAAACTCTTGAATTAGTTACTAGTCAGCCCTGTGGCACTTGGGGCAGCAGTTCACAGAGTTGCTCAGACATCGTCTGCAGAAGTAGTTAAAACAACATCTTTTCTGTTCCAGTTCTTCGATGAAAACTTCAGTTTCGCACTTCCAACAGACTTTAAACAGGTAAAAATAATACTCGAGGGTCTCTGCCAGAGACAAGTTTCTATTTGAAAAGTCGCAAAAACGGTTAAGAAGTTTGATATAAGAACAGTTCGGACAGAGAATCACTCCCGGGTCTATTTCAATCATCCGGTCACCCCCGAAGTAAAACTCTTGTCTGCACTCAAAACACTGAGACCTTAAAGGGAACAGCAAGTTCATTTGAATCACACTTTTGCATAAACTGCAGTTTTTTGACTTGTCTTTTGAGTAACTTGAAAAAATGCAGAACAAACACATGTGAAGACAAGGATGCGCGTTTTGGTCTGGAAGTAAAAATTTTCCTCGGATTTTTTTGCAGCTTGAACAGTTGAAAGTTCCTGAAAGTTCTACTTTTTTAAGAATAGAGATTCTTAAGTGGCTCTCAACTTGATCTTGAATTTCAGGAATAAGGCTTTCTAAGTCACTTTGAATGAGTTTTCGGCTACAGTTAGGACAACTGATGAGATTCGCCATTTCTTCAAAGCTTTCAAAGTCTCGCTCTTGTAAAAGTTTCTGAATTGATTCAGCAAGGTCATTATGTTGATGAAGACAGAGGAAGCATCTGCAAGAGAGTTGTTTAAATCTAGGCTTTTGACAGAGACTACAAGAAATTTTGTTAATTATCTGTTTTTTGGTCTTTTCATCAAAGAGACTGATAATATCCGGATCATTCATCATTCTAGTTAATTCAAGATAAGCATTTTCTTCAATGTTTGCCTTTTTCAGGTCGATAAACATGATCAGGTCATTAATAAGCGGGTCTTTTAAGTCAAACTGGTTACTTTTCGGTCTGGTGTGTTTCAAGTTAAGAGTGTTTTCCATTTATTAACTACCTAGCACAAAGCATGCAAAGAAGTCTTCTTCTCCATATAATAAGCGTAGACCGGGAGCAAGACAGCTGAAAATCCAGTAATTCCAGCTAAAATAAACACAATAATCGACGGTCTCCGGTACTTCTTTATCATCTTTCCAATAAAACTGATACCTGTCAAGCTGGCGAGCATAGATATCCCAAACATGACTGCAGCGTATTCAAGATCAAGCATATCTCCTAAAAAGAACTGCAAAGACGTTGAAGAACTGGTGAATAAAACCATTAAACTCGAAGAAGCCGCCGTGCTTTGAGGCGAAACTCCGATGTCAAGCATAAGCGGGGAAATAATAACGCCTCCGCCGAGTCCGAGCATTCCACTTCCAATACCTCCTAAAAATGCGATGGAAGAATAGCAGATCAAGTTGCCGACTGACCAGTTCAAGTGACTTTTCGCGAAGTTGAAAGCGAGTATGGTGGAAGCGAGACACCAAATCATATAAACTGAAACTAACACCCAGTAACTTGGAGTGCAAGGCTCGATACCCACCACGCTTGACACTCCTCCACCACCTCCACCTTTCATCAGTGCGAACAACAGAACAGCGAAGTAATTCAAAGCGATCAAAGCGACTGTGTTGATTTGAGTTCGGTCTTCATCAGGTTGCGTGTCGAAAGAATAAGAAATTTCATGTTTCGGAGACTTTCCCTTCATCTCTAGTTCTCCAGGGTGTAGATCATCAGGTTCCAATCGCTTTTTCATTTCTTCTTGGAAGTTTTTGCTTTCTTGTTTGAATAAACTTACAGCTTTTGTGATATTCTTGTAAATCACGTAGCCCAGTGTAAAGGTAAGCATCAATAAAATAGCTAAGTCTGGCAGTAACTGGTTCAAAGTCACTCCCACAGCAGTTCCCAGCAAGATCATTGGTTGGAAAATAGAAACAATCCGGAATTCAATCAAGTTCTTCTTGCCCAGAAGGCTCATGAGCACTGAGACGATCGCGCCTCCTAAAATAATTGATTTTGATAATGGAATCGCTTCATGCGCCTGGAAATGCATCAGCAAGATCAACAAAGGAACAAGCATTCCACCCCCGCCGATACCTGTCGCGTTCGCCAAGTTGCAAATAGCAAAAACCAGCACAAATGAAAAGATCTCCACTGGGCAGGGCGGTATAAGTTTTTTATGTTTTCCTTTCTCGTCCAGCAGGTCACAGGCGCTGACCGCGAGAGTAAAAGCGAAGAACACAAGTAAAAAAATCTTCATCTTAATAATATCCTGCAAAATAACCTGAATCTTGAAGTTGAAAGAGAAACCCTTTCCACAATCCCAAGTTTTCAAGTACTTTGTTTCTCCTGTCAGTGATTTTGCAGGCTTGACATCATATTCCACTAAAATCTCAAAAATAAAACCTGGCCAATGGTTCAATGGCTGAAATCATGACATATAAATGCTTCGAAAGCTTCTAAGGACGGTCTCTGAGTTCAAATTCACAAAACTGCAAGACCAGTGGGCCGATGCGCTCTCAGTGCAACAGTCAGCCTGTCCTGACACGCGAGGCTTCATGGACAGACTCACTGCTCTTCGCAAACAAGCCGTCTTCGGCGATGCCAAAAAAGTCGAAAGGCAGCACTCGAGGTCAAGACTCACTGCAAGGGAAAGAGTCGAACTGCTTGTTGACCCTGGAACTTTTGTTGAGTATGACCAACTTGTCATTCATCGATGCACTAACTTTGGAATGGATAAAAGTCATCATCCTGGAGATGGACTTGTCTCTGGACATGGATATGTCAATGGAAGACTTGTCTTTTTGTACTCTTTTGATTTTACTGTTGGAGGAGGAACTCTTTCTGAAACTGTTGCTGAAAAAATTTGTAAGGTGCAGGAAAAAGCAATTGAAGCTGGAGCTCCAATCATCGGAATTAACGACTCCGGAGGAGCCAGAATCCAGGAAGGTGTCGTTTCCCTAGGTGGTTACGCCGACATTTTCCACAGAAACGTGCAAGCCTCAGGAGTGATTCCTCAATTCTCCCTAATAATGGGAGCATGTGCCGGAGGTGCAGTATATTCCCCAGCCTTGACCGATTTCATCCTAATGGTAAAAAATTCCAGCTACATGTTCGTAACAGGTCCAGACGTGGTGAAATCAGTGACAAACGAAGACATCGACATGGAAGGCCTGGGAGGTGCAAAAGTCCACAGTTCCAAGTCCGGAGTCGCTCATTTCGCGCTAGAAAACGACGTGGACGCCTTAATCTTCTTAAAAAAACTTTTGGAGTTCCTTCCCAGCAACAGTCGCGAAAAAGCTCCAAGCAAGCCTTCAGCAGACCCACACGATCGCCTTGTGCCTTCCCTGGACCGGTTCGTGCCAGACGACCCCAACAAGCCTTACGACATGAAAAGCGTGTTGAAGATGATCTGTGATGACGAGTACTTCCTCGAAGTCCAGCCTGACTGGGCGAAAAACATCGTCGTCGGGTATGGAAGGATGGGCGGGGAAACTGTCGGGTTCATCGCGAACCAGCCGTCGTTTTTAGCAGGAGTTTTAGACAGGCTCTCTTCTATCAAGGCTGCAAGGTTCATCAGGTTTTGTGATGCTTTCAATATTCCTATTGTTACTTTTGAAGATGTTCCTGGGTACTTGCCGGGTGTTCATGAAGAACATAATGGAATCATCACTCATGGAGCTAAGATTTTGTATGCTTACTCTGAAGCTACTGTACCGAAAATCACGGTTATTACCAGGAAGGCTTATGGAGGAGCTTATTGTGTTATGAACTCGAAACATCTTAGGGGAGATTTTAATTATGCATGGCCTACTGCTGAAATCGCTGTCATGGGCGCTAAGGGCGCTTGTGAAATCATCTTTAGGGGAGGTGATGTGCAGAGTGAGATCAAGAAGTATGAGGAAAAATTCGCGAATCCTCTTGGAGCTGCTCAGAGAGGATTTATTGATGATATCATCACCCCTCGTGATACTAGGAAGAGACTTATTGCTGATCTTAAGGTGCTCAAGAATAAGGTTGTTAACAGACCGTATAGAAAACATGGGAACATCCCTCTTTAATAGATTATTTAGCTTCAGTGTTTGAATTTGATGTTGATATATGGAGAAGTAATTTTTTTTCAAAAATTAAATTGGAAGTGATAAATAGTTTATTTTAGGTATTATAAGCTTCAAGTAGTTCTCTTATTAATGATTTTATTTTATTATAAGCTTCAAGCAGTTCTCTTATTAATGATTCATTAAACTATCAGAAATTTTATGAAGTTTCTTTAAGAAAATGAGAAGTGATCCTGTTTGAAACTAGTCTACTGATACTAATAAATTCATGATGCTACCTATAGTTTAAATCCAGTCACCCAAGTCTAAAATAATATCTTAACTAACTAACCACCTCTACAGTCCAAAGTCATCCTTCTTCTTGACATCATTGATTTCATAATATTCATTCTTCTGATCCTTCTTCCCCAAAATCATCAACATAATCGCCTTAGCAGGAATATCAATGACAAGTGCAAAAATAACAGCAAAGAAATAAACAATAAGTGTCATCGTAACGAACTCAAAAAACAAGTAAAGTTTGCTGAAGTACTTAGCGAACTGTAAACTTCTCATGCAAATATCAATGATGGGCACATGAATCAAGAAAGCCGTGAAGGTGAGTCTCGACCAAGGAGTCCAGACCTGCGAAGAGAAAACTGTCGTGATCCAAGGGAAGTACCCCAAAGACATGGGGGTGAACATGCAGGTGTAAGCAAGACCCAGCCCAAACCTCAAGAACGCGAAGTACGCTGAAGTCTTCTTGTGTGACCATTTGTCGTAGTCGAAGTCGTCTCCTGGGTGCTCGTAAACTTGGAACTGAACGTTTATCAGGATCAGCCATAAAGAGATTCCCAAGGCAAGGTTCAAGTATCGATATATGAAGTTTTTAAAAAGCTTTACAAATAAATTCGCGATTTTGTCATCGCTTTGGTTCAAACTCGCGTAATATATGAAACCTGAAAGAATTCCGAATAGATATGGAGGCATTCGGATGTATGGCTTGTTGAAGTAGTAGTTGTAGAAGGCCCAGGAATGGTCAGGGTTTGCCACTGATACGTTGAGAGTGAAGTGGTGGGCAACAACTCCACCGAGGATTATGCCTAAGCCGATGAGGCCACCGCATAGGATCCATCCCAAATATGGCCACTTCTTGTAAATTATAATCAAAGGAGGGGTAAACACAAACAACTGCATTTCAACTGACAAGAACCATCCCGAAGAAATGCACTCGCTCCACTGGCCATAAGGAATCATATTGCTCAAAAAGAACAGATTAGCCCACCAGTAGTCTTTGCAGTCCTTATAAATCTTATTCCCAGTGAAGAACCACGGTCCAAAGCCAATGAACCTTGCCAATGTCCAGAAGAAAAACGTGACAAAAATGAACAAAGGCAGCATTTCGAGGTAATGTTTCAAGTAAATCTTCAGCCAATGCAAAGGTGAAGAACTAAACGAGTTCAAAAAGAAATAAGCATACAAAAACCCTCCAACCCAGAAAAGCACATCCAAAGCTAAAAGTGACGAATAAGCCGGCAACGTGAAGTACTTTTTCGACACCTGCTCAAGTTTCATATAGTTGATGACAGGTACATCTGACATATAATACCCTCCACAAGTTCCTAGAATCACCCACCCAATAGTAATAACTCGAATGCCATCAAAGTAGTATAAATGCGGGTGATAGTCATCAAAATGCTGACTCATCAACTTCTTCATATTTCGAATAAGCGAAAAACAAATCAAAACATCAGCCCATGTTTTTCCAGTTGACGGTAAAGTCAAGTACTCGTCTTTCGTCATTCCAGTCTGTTCGACATCAAGTTTCACTTCTTCCTCTGACTGCTTCGTCAGGAGATCGACAGTGGTCCCGATGAGACAAATCATGAAAATGATGACAGTGATTATGATCATTGCAACTGCAGGGCCGTTCAAGTCATGGAATCTCGATCTTATGTAAGGTTCCGGGAAGTGAACTTTGAACTCAATACCCAAATCATTATCATCCGAAGAACCAAGCAACGCTTGAGACTTGCTCGGCAGGTACCCGGCAGAGTCGATCCATGAGTTCACAATATAATACCAGTCGTCCTTTGTGCAGACCTCCGGCCCGCAGATTGACCAGAGGATAGGAGGATGTCTTCTAAACTCAATAAGAACGTAATTCGCCTCTGACAGTTCCCAGCAACTTTCATAGACTCCCAGTTGGTTAATGGCCTTTCCTGAATACTGATACATTTTCCCGTAGGGAGGAGACGGGTAGGAGAATGAAGCCCCAACACTCGTTATTACTTTTCTCAGCTTCAACAGGCACTCTGTCACGTTGTGTCCTTCACTGAAGGTCTGAAGTAAGGCGAAAAGGATTATTCTCAACACCATTTATAAGATGAATTCACATCGGAGGATTGGAGAACTGCGAAAAGTTTTAGATTATTGTGATTGGCTGGGAAGGAGGAAAAAGTGATGGAATAATGAAAGTTTTTAGAGGATTTTAAAGGAATGATCTTTTGGATTGTTTTTCGAATTTTTAGGGTTTTGAAGGGGATGAGAAGGTGAAAGGGTTTAAGAGTTTAAGGTTTAGAGAGTTTTGAAGATTTTAGTTTGCATATTTCATTTAATTTTAACAACCACTGCAAATAAAAACCATGGAATCCAGGAATTTTGCTTGTTATTATCAGGGCTGTGGCAAAGTGTACCAGTCACAGGCTATTCTGGTAAGACATATTAACTCCTTTCATTTGAACCGGATTGTTTCTAAGTGTCCTGTGTGTTTGAAGTTCTTGATTTCAGTTGAGGATTTTCAGAAACACAAAAATATTCACCTTTTGAAGGAAAAAAGAGCATTTTCTGTGGGTTTTTTACTTTCTGAACATTACCGGGATGTAAGGGAAGATTTCAGTCCTTGTAGCATTTTGAAGTTCCCTGTATTACCTCCGATTGATAATGAACGAAAGGACCCCAAGTTTCTATCGAAGTTACCAATGAGCCCGGAAATACTTACGGAGTTATTAAAAAAGTAATTTTATATAATTGTTTGTTTCCCAGATAAATAAGGTGAGATTTTTAATGATAGCCATATTATTTTGTTTATTATGATAAGGATAATTGATTTATAGTGATTTTATAGTCGTTAATTATTATAATGACTTAGGTTGTTCATATGATTTAATTTTCCTTAATAATGCTCTGGTCAGTCATCATAGATGGTAATTATTCAAGAAATTATAATAATTAAAAGGTTGGCTAATATGTAAATTAGCATGAACTACAAGTTGTAATAATCTCATAAAAATTCAATACAGTTACTTCAAAGTAATCATAAAGAATATTCAATCATCATTAATTAAAAAATTCTCATTTTATCTCAATATATTCAACAGTAATAGTATCATAATTATAACTAAAGATACTAAAGGCGAGGTGACAGGCCATAATTAATATTTTAGACAAGTACGATATTCACCACT
>RSEH01000454.1:0-15844 GCA_006503475.1 Stentor roeselii | reverse complement strand
CTGACTTCGATATCTGGAAAGTCATCTTTAAGCTGCAATTTAAACCAATCCCAGTTGAAGATTTGTCTCATTTTATCAATTTTGCCCATAGTTTGTTGGGTTTTATTCACTCTATCCTTTGCCAAGACCTCGAAATATTCATCATAAAGCAGATCAACGACAATATCCTCATCTTTATAACCCATTTCTTTACATTTGTTAATCAAGATGAACGCATTGATATTGATAGTCGCATAACCGTCAATATAATAGCTACCTTTGAAAGGAACAGGAGGAAAAGCACCTGGAAAAGCTCCAGAAGCGAAACAAGCAGTTGCAAGGTCTTCAGTTGGTAAACTTTCATTGTAATTAATTAACTCTCCAGTATTGATGTCGGTAGTTCCAACTGTAACATTTCTTCTGACTTGATCTCCTATGTTGTTGAGAATCAAATTAAAAGCTGGGCTGTTGTTTATTAGTGATGGAGCCCAGAACAAAGCCCAGAAGACCGGTCGGTATTTAAACATCTGGCTTTTCTTTGTGATTGAAAGCCAAACGTTCTGTAAATGAATCGCCATGTTTCTTTCGTCTCCAAATGCGAAGCTAGAGCACCAGCAAGTGTTATAGCTACCGATTGAGATTCCACTCATAAAATTGTACTGGACTTCTGAAGGTGGTAAGAATTCGGTCAAGGCCATCATAACTCCTGCTTCATATGGCCCCTTTAAGCCTCCACCTTCTAATGATACCGTGTAGCATTTATCGCCTGAGGCAGATAACAAAGAAAGTAAGAGTATAAGAAGAATTCCTCTAGCCATTTATAATTTACTACTTTAGAGTTTTTTGGGTCTTCAGTTAGAAAAATTGGGTTTTCATTTAATCCAGAATGATTTTTATTAGTAAGAATTTAAGTAGGATTGATATTTTAAAAATTTAGAGAGATTGGATACTATAAAAAGTATTATTTATGTACTTAGGATATTTTATCTGGAATGATGTTATAAGGAATTGTATGGGTTTATATATTTTTAGATTATATTATTTGGTATTTAATTATTAAACTTTTATTGAAATTTCATTTCTTTGGGAAATTCTTCCTATTTCAAGTTAAGAGTTATCTATTTTGTTATCATGGCTCATATTGTTTATATAGAATTACTCAAAAGTTGGATTTACTGTTAAATCCTCTCTCAATAATGATTGTAAGGTTTATTAAGTTTCATCGAATTTAAGATATACAACAAAGTTTTTATTTCTTTATTATTTATACAAAAACATTAAAATTCACCTTATGTTCATTCTAATTTTTTTTAAAGAAGTAATAATATTCAACCAAGACCAATCTTTAACTTTATTTTCAAGTTTTATATTGAGGGGATGTTTCAATTTTTTTGATTTGTATATCTAAACTAAAGCTTAGGAACGTTCCTTAAGATGAGTAACAAAACATCAAATTGGAGTTGTTTTTTAAAAATCAATTTGAGTAATGGGCTGCTTAAAGTTGTTTACTTGAAATGATGATTAAGAGTTGATTATAGCATCATAAGGTAGAAGAGGTTCTTTCCTTTAACATCTCTCATAGATTTCCTGAAGTACATATCAATACATCAAACCAACTCCCAACAATCCAAAACCATTTCTCTAAAATCCTTAAAAAAATCCAACCCTTATCCCTTTCAACTCTCCCTCAAATCTAAAATCCCCAAAAACAACTCATCCTCGAACCCACCAATCAACCACCTCTACCACCCTAAAAAACCCAAAACTCCATTCTCACCAAAAAATCCCTTTTCCTAAAATCCTCTTCCAAATCGCTAATCCTCTTCACATCCATCCCTAATAAATGGCTGAGAGATCCTCTCTAAAAGAACTAGTCGACGAGGTAGAGCACGTCCTAAAAGAAAAAGACTCAGAACTATCAAGTCTAAACGACTTAGCCTACAGAAACTTCCGAAAAATCATCCTTTTCCGTGACAGAAACATCGAAGACGAGATGTCAAGACTAGAAAAACTAGAAGTCCAGACCCACGCATTCATCGAAAAATTGACAGGAAAGCTTCCTGACCTGATCCAGAAGTTGACCTACAATCACGAAATCTCAGCAGAGTCGAAAACGACCTACAAGAGTCGACTTCTCAGCACTCGAGGCGTGAATGAACTTCTTGGACTAGTTGAAGCCATTGGCTTAGAACTTACTCGTAATGAGTCTTTTGAGCAAGAAAACGAATCAGTTAATAAAATCGCGCAACTTGTGGAAAGGGTGAAGAAACTTTCAGGAGATTTGAAGAATTTTATACAGAAATTGCAAGATGGCATCGAGGTGTTGCCACCTGCTGCTTTGTATACAGTGGAAGGGAAGACTATTGGAGTTGCTTTGATTATGGTTTATTCGTTTTTAGTTGCTTTTAACTCGTCTTTTGTCAGGTTGACTCAGAAGGAATATGAAGGGAAGATGTTGGGAAATGAAGAAAAGGAGAGTGAAACAGTATTAGGACTTACTGCTCAAGAATATATTGATATTTTCTTACCGTTGTTGGGAATTCCTGGATATATCGTCATGCATTACCTTAGCACGAGGATTTCATTGAAGTACTCTTTTAGTCTCTCGATTATTCTTCTTATTGGTGGAAATTTGATTTATTACCTTGGAGAATATTTCCATAGTCATAAGGATAGCATTCCTTGGATTGGAAATCCTGGACTTTGGTGTTACTTGATTGGAAAAGGAATCATTGTGTCCAGACTTCCTCTTTATGGAGTCAAACAGTTCATCGGGTATCTTGTTGAACCTGAACAAAGAATTAAATTATCGACTTGCTCTGTTGCTGCTATTTTCATGGGGTATTCTTGTGGGTACTTTCTGGCACTCACTAGTGTTGGATATGAAGGGGAGTTCTTGGTATTCACTACTAATCAGAATAATGTTGGTGGGCTGTTCATTGGAAGCTTTTGGATTATTATCTTTTTCTTCTGCTCGGTGCTGTTTGTGGAACCTGACCAGAAATTTAGAAGTGAAGGACATAAAAATCTTTCTATTCAGGTGTTAACAATCATTTCGTATACACTGCCATTCGCAGTAATGCAGATCTTCGTCTCAAATCACGCCAGACCAAAATTCGAAGAAGACTGGAACGACACAAAATTCTTCACATTCCTAGGAATCTTCTGTTTATTAGCCCTTCCAGTTCACCTATTCGTTTACATTTCCTCATACTTCACCTCAGACAAGACACTGATTTCCTTTTACAAGCTGATGATAATAATAGCAGGTCCCCTCTACATCTTAAGCAAGCATTCAAACGTAAGCCAAGAGTTCTGGTACGTAGTCGGCAGTCTTATGATCGTAATGGGAGTCAACATGGGAATGGGAGTCAGTTTCGCAATGCTCGCCGGAAACATCAGAAATCATCGAATCGGTCTCTTTGCAGGAGTTCTTGAAGTGATCGGCGTGGTCATCGGCAACTTCGGGGCAGAAATGAAAGATTCTTACGAATACTTCCAAATTGGGATAATCGTCGCAGTTCTCATCACTTTCGTATTCGACTTGATCTGGTATAATGACTTCAACCCGACCAAGATCAACCCTGAAAACCACCCAGTTGAAGAAAACAAGAAAAACAACTAATAGTTAGACATTTTTAATAAAGAACACTCTAGAAGATTGTAATATGGACATTGACTTCGACTTTCGGCAAGAAATTGATATGGATTTTATCATTTTGCAGAAATTTCAACAACACCTGGATTTTTCTATTAATTTTCAAGAAATTTCAGAGTTTCGTGACTATTTTAAATATCTTGCTGAAAATTTCGAGAGATTGTTTGGTAATAAAAACTTGCTCATGATTGAAGCACCGAAAAAGTTTAAAGGATTGGAGTGGAAAGAATCAACTGGTTTTCATGATTTAAATGAAAAAATGGATGTTGCCTTGCCGGTAGTTGAAACTTCAGTTTACAAGAGAAAAGCTGAATATTTCGGATTTCCTGTGAAATTCATCAAATTATAACATTTCTGAATCCTTCAGAAATCAAAGAATCTTTAACTTCTAGTATAATCTTATAAATATGATAAGTTTTGAATATCAGGTCCAAGACCTTCAAGACTGCATCCAAAAGTCGAAAAACCTTATTTCTTGCACTTCAGTTTCTGAGTACATTCAAAAGTCAATCCCTTCCTACACCTCTTTCGATTCACTATCAGAAGATGAAAAGTTCTCATTTATCACAAGTTTTTTCTACCTTACTAAAAATCTCTTATCTTTTTTCATATCCAGTGACGTGAAGTTGCTTTTCTCCAAAGAAATGAAACCAGAGACTTTCTTTCGGTCAGTCTCAGCAATTCAACACTTGATCCAAGCAGTCAACAAGATCCGGGCAGTGTACAAAGGATACAAACAACGAAAAAACTACTACGAACTCATCAAAACCACTCGAAAATTAAACCCGGGTAACAAGGTACTCCTTGAAAACAACCTAATATTCAACGAGATTAAAACACTTGTCTCTTACCGAAAACTTACCCTCGAGCAGAGCTTTCGGGCAGCGGATAAAGACTCAGACGGTCAAGTTTCTCATCAAGAGCTTCAGAATTTCTTTGAAGGTCTGAAACTATTTATCCCAAAATCATACCTTTCCAAGTTTCTAAGAGTTATAGATGAAGACTGCTCAGAGACCATCACAAAAGAAGAGTATTATAAAACCCTCGCTTCTTTCGGGGTCCAGACTGAAAGTCAGAACGTCACTGGAAGGACTGTGCAACAAGAAGCTCTCATCAAGTTCACTGATGCTTTAAGGAAAAAAAATATTGAACCTGAGGAAATGTTCAATCTTTGTGATATCGACAATAGTCACTTTATTAGTTTAAAGGAACTTGAAAGGTATATCAAAGTACTCGCCATTGGCTTCCAAGAGAAAGAAACAGCTGCTTTGATGACACTTCTTGACTCGAACTCTAACGGCGAGGTCACTCTTGATGAGTTCTTGAGATACATGGACCGAGGGACTAAGGCTTTTTTTAAAATAGAAAAAGAAAAAGGTCTTCAGAACTCTAATGTCGCTGAAACTTTCAGCGTATCGCGAATTCTAGAAATTGGAAAAAACAGCCTTTTTGATATTCTTGATGAAGTTCATTATTTTCTCAGTCAGGATAAGTTCTTAGAGCTCTGCCAGAAAATGAACCCGAGGATCACACCTGCTGATTTGAAAAATCTGACAAAGGCTTTATTTTCTAACAACTCGACGCAGGTGACTAAAGCGCAAGTTGAGGAGTTTTGCTTGTTTCACACGGAAATTCATATGCTGAGCAAAGAACAGTATATGAAAAAGGCGACTTTGGCTTTAAAGAAAAATCAGCTGAACTTTAAGATTATTGCTGAAAAGGAACAAGTTGTAGGACTTGTTGAGAGAGAAAGATTTGCAGAGATGATGAAAAAATACTTGAATTTTACACCCAGTCAGGTGAAGAAGTTTTTCGCTTTGTTTAATGTGGCGAATGAACTTAGTGTCAGTGATTTGGATTGTCTTGTGCAGCCTCTTGGACCTGTTGACCTGCTTTATAAGGCCCTGGAAGAACAGAATCTCAATATTTCAGCGTTTTTTGATCTGGCTGATAAGAAAAAAAGTGGAAAAATATCTTCTAGTGACTTTGAAGTTACTGCAGTGGTTGAGTTAAAAGGAATCGAGTCGAAAATTTTAACGGAACTCGCGCTGATGTTTCCCTTACCACGTATCGACAAGCCAACTTTTCTAAAAATCTTCAAACAAGACTCAAGACTAGAAAAAATCAAGCCTCAAGATCCACCTCCAAATCCCCAAATCTCAATAGAGCCAAAATCCCAAGGGGACCAAAGCCAGCCTTCCAGAAAGCGAAACACATTATTCGTCTTCGGAAGTGACCGTGGTGGTGAAACTTTAAGAAAGTTCCTCGAACAAAGCCCTCCCAACATTCTAACTCACGAGTACCTAGAAAAAATCGGTCTTAACTTACGACAACTAATCGACCGTGACCGTTTTTACAGTTTTTCTCAAATGTTCCGCATTTCACGTGTAGAGTCCGACGAGCTTTTCCGTATGTTTGACAAAAAAAACACAGGATTTGTTTATTCTTTCACCATCGTGATGACTCTTGAGTCCATTCGAAACCCATTCGAAAAGATCCCGACACAGGAGAATGTTTTGGCAAGTCCTTCTTGCAAGACACTTCTGGAGACTTTAGTAAAAAGTTTAGACCCTCATGAACCTCTTTACAAACACTTCCCGAGCCTTGGCCTTGTCGTTGACTGGGACTCGGTCTTTCCGGGGCAGTTGGCAGAAGAAAGTCTTGAGTCTTTGAGTCGAGAGTTCCCACAGCCTTGCTTTTATTATCAACTTGCTGCAGTTCTTGAAAGCTACTCACGGCAGCAGTTCTTGTGTGGAGAACTTGTGCTTTACTCTTTGATTGAAAGGGCGAAGATCACAAAACAGGCCTCGGAGTATTTTGAAGATATTCCTTGTGAAGCGGTTTTTAGTAGAAATGGACTGGTTCTTAAGTTGGAGAAGTATATGAGTCGCCTTGAAGCTGAAAGTGTTTATCAGTTTGTATTTGGAAATGAGGAAAATAAACCGGCTTATCATTTTTTTACTATTTTTGATTATGCGGTTACTTGGAATAGAAATAAAATACAGAAACCGATTGAGTTACCTGTGAAAAATAGTGAAAAAGTAGAAGGGTTTGCTGAGAGTTTTCAGAAAATGGCTTTGATGATTGATAAACCGATTTCTAGCTATGGATTTGCACTTCAGGATGATAACTCGGATATTGGATTTGCGCAGCTGTTTGAACGTGCTTTGAAGTTTCCTAGGAATGAATCGATTCAGTGCTTTAGATTAATGAAGCCGACGAATGATCATCGGATCAAGCTTTACCATATTATCTATGTGCTGGACTCCTACAGGTCAACAAGTGTAAAAGTAACTTCATTAAACTCCTACTTCAACACTTTAATCCACGAGTACCTACCATACGGAGCCACTTTCGTAATATCATGCGGCCTATTCCTAAGTCAGCAAATCCCTGAGTCCTCTCTAACAACCACCTTCTCATTCATGCCAGAATCCGACAGAGTCTCATTCCTCTCAAAGCTAAAACCATCAGGCCGTAGTTTCATCTACGGTTTCGAAGTCGCCAACGAAATCGACAAACTTCAGTACATTTTCCCTCCATTCAACCAGAAACTCACAGTAACCCTTCAAGACATCTCCCGTTCAATCACTGCAAAAGTCTTCGAAGTGAATGAAAAATTCTTAAAACAAATGCTAGAAGCCGAACATTTCGCAACCCTTGTTCAAGATTTCGTCACAAAAGAACAGGCGCGGACCATTTGGATTTCTTTAAAAATTGAAAGTTTCACGAAACTCGCAATGTACTCCTTTTACGCTGAACTTGCGAAACTTGTTGATTTTAATGTTTACGCAAAACCAGATGACCCGCGGTTGTTAGGCCTTTGCATTCCGGATTCAGTCTCTTCTTCTGAGTTCTTTGATAATGTTGAGCTTTCAAAAGTTTATCTTAATGAAGAAGCTGCTCAGATTTTAGTGCAAAAGTCGAAAGTTGATACGAATATCGCTGTTTTGGTTATTGAAAAAACAGACTCTAGGGGACTTGGAAAGGTTTTTGGATTTGAAATAATGACGTGGGTTGATTTGATAAGAAATTCAACAAAAGGAGGGAAAATTGTGTCTGAAGTCTTTCAGGTTCCTTTAAGTTCGAATAAAAAATGTGCTCAGTCTTTGCAGCAGTTCTTGAAAATGGTGGCTAGTGAATTGGACTTTAATAATGTACCGACATTTGAACATTATTTGAGTGTGAAAGACTCTCCAGGTCTTACTCAAAGAAACTTGCTGAGCAGTTTTCCCACACTTCCTGAGAGTAATTTGAGAGAGCTGTTCACATCAATGAACTTCATGTCAAATGGTATCATGGGTTACCACTTGATGGCTGTAGTCGAGTCCTATCGCACAAAGTTCATTCAAGCCCGTCCCTCAGAGTCTCAAATAAAACTAAGTGCCCGGGATGCGAAAGTCTCAATAAGAGAAGCGAAACTAAAGTTAAAAGGTTATCTCTTAGGAGACAACCCGAAGAAAAGGCCTTTGACTTCATCTGAGATCTTCGGAATGATGGACAAAAACCGAGACGGTACAATTTCCGCTGAAGAATTTATGGCTTGTCTCGACATGCTGCGACTCAACTTGACCGCAAGTGAAAAAATCGCTCTCACCAAAGAAGTCGACAAAAACAAAGACGACCGAATCAACTATGAAGAAATCCTGACCTACCTGGAAGAAGGAGACGAAAACGTTGAAATCAAAGGACTTAATCATTCTTTAGCGAGTTTTCCAAGAGACTCTCTTGATTATGCGATTTATTTACTGAAAACTCACATTCATAACAATAAAACTGGCCCTAATTCACTTGAAGCTGTTTTTTTAAGACTTGATGAGGATAAATCAGGAGGATTGAATCAAAGTGAGTTTAATGTCGCTTTAGGAAGACTGAATCTTTCGCTTACTAATGATCACTTCAGAAAACTTCGAGAATGGAGCCCGAAGAGTGAAAACAATGAGGTGCTTTACAGGGCTTTCTTTGAAAAAGTCTGTAAATACGAGTTCTCTTCACAAAGAGTAGTTTCTAAGGCGCCTGAAGAAAAAGTACCATCAGGGTCTTCAGGAGCTTTACCCCTTCAATCAGAAGTGATTCCAATAAAGCAAATCAACCCAGACAAGGACTACTTCCAAGGGAACCCGAACAAGAAAATCACTACAATTTTCAACAATGAAGACGCAGCACTTGCGAAGTGTTTCGAATTCTACTCCAAAAGCGAAAAGTTCAAAGACCCTGACTTTGGTCCTGAAGTAGGTCAAAACGGAAACATTTGTTTATACTGGAATGGAAAGCCTTCAAACAGCAACTTTCCTCCTGCCAATGAAATAAAATGGAAGTCTCCAAGTGACTGGCTTCAAAACGTTGGCTTTTTCAAAGGAGGCATCAGTTCGAACGACGTGATTCAAGGCAGCTTGGGCGACTGTTGGTTCATCGGGGCTTTGAGTGTTCTTGCACAGAGAGATGAACTCGTCAGAGGCAGCATTGAAAACTTGAGATCTGAGTCACAAGTCACTGAATCTAATGTGATTGGAATTAAAAAAGGAGTCTATCCTCCGATTTTTCATCATTTCGCCAATAAAGGTCTTTATGTCTTCAGGTTCTTCGCAAACTCGGCTTGGAGATGGGTCATCATCGATGATCGTCTACCCATCGCTGAGCAGGAAGGATATGAACCTGCTTATGTCTTTGGACATTGCAAGGACCCTGCTGAGGTCTGGGTCAGTCTTATTGAAAAGGCTTATGCTAAGTTGTTTGGATGTTATGAAGCACTTAATGGAGGACTTATTGATGATGCACTTGTTGATTTAACTGGATATGTTGCAGAAAAAATTAAAATACAAGCCAGTAGTGCTCAACAGGCTGATGAACTTTGGAGGATTTTGATGCAGAATAAAAATAATAAGTGCTTGATGGGATGCTCTATTGATAGTGAAGGGGTTGAAAGTGATGTGGTTGTTGATGGAGAACCTTGTGGATTACTTGCTAGACATGCTTATGCTATTATTGATGTTATACAAATTGAGGATAGTACTGCTAGGAAAGGAAGACATCGACTTGTCAGGCTTAGAAACCCATGGGGCCAACGAGAATGGAACGGAAAATGGAGTGACAACAGTGAAGAAGTAAACCGAAACTTAGAAAAGCTTCAAACGGAGTTAAAGAAATTAGGTTCAGACGAGGACTACAACCCTCACGACGGGAACGACGGAACCTTTTTGATGTGTTTCCGAGACTGGCGAACTCTTTTCCACAACCTTTACTCATGTCTTGACTTCTCCGACGAGTGGTGGGGTGTCCGGTTCTTCGGCGAATGGACTCCTTTCAATTCCGGAGGAGTTCCAATGAGCAGTAACCGTCAAGACGCGATAAACTGGTCAAAAAACCCTCAATATTCCTTAGAAATCAAAGAAAACTGTCAAGTTTTCATCAGTTTATCTCAAGATGACGGAAGATTCACGAAAGGCTCCGTCTTTCCCTTTGAAGGTCCTGTAAAAACCGCTTGTTTCACCATCATGAGTTTGGCAGCTGGAGAAGAAAAAGTCAACTTTTTTGACCAGGCGAAAATTGTGAAACTTTCAGTCCTGAAACTTCATCGGACTATTGAAATGAGGGAAAATTTGAAAGCGGGTAGATATGTGATTGTTCCTGCTACTATCAAAGCTGGAATGACTGGAAAGTTTAGCTTGTCTGTTTATTTGAATTGTGATAAAACTTCAGCTGAAATTTGGAATGCCACTGAGAAGGTTAAAGGAGAGATTATTGAGGAAGAAGAAGAAATTACTTTGGAGAGTATCACGCCGAAGTTGATGCAAGATGTGAGGAATCAGGTTAGAGATATTACTAGGAGGAAGTAATAAGTTTATTTAATTAGAAACTGGATTTGGTGATGTTTCTTCTGGAATGCTGGAAGGTTGAGCTTTGTAAAATATGTCTAATATCCTTGTCATCTTGTTAGGATCAGCTGCTTTTTCCACCAGCAACTTCAAGTCCTTCAATTTAATCTTCTCTAGAACAGTTTTATATGCATGCTCTCTTTTTTTTTCATTACTTTTGCTCTTTTCTTCTTTCATATTTTCCAGTTTTTTATCAATTTCTGAGTGTTTTTCAATAATTTTCATTTTTTTTAAAAGTTCAGCTCTTTTAAGCCTCGCCACATTTTCCAAAGTATCTTCTTCCTTAAGTTTCGTTTTTTCCGACCTGAGTTCTCGTTCAAACCTGATTTCTTTATTCTTACTTTTCATATTTTCCAGTGTTTTATTCATTTTATCCTCAATAATTTTGATTCTTCTTTCCTCACTTCTAACAACTTCCTCCTGATTTTGTTTAATTTTATATTGTTTATCCTGCATTTTTTCCTGTTGTTTTCTAATTTTTTCCTGATACTCAGATCTAAACTTTTCTCTTCTATTTTCAGCTCCATTCAATTTATTAACGAAGTCTTGAACCCTGTTAAGTGAGTTCTGCTCCTTCGACGATGAAAGATTCGTGTGAAGTAGTCCAACCTTTTGAGTATGATTTGCAATTTTTTCAGTCTTTTCCTTCAAAGCGACTTTTTGCCTCTCTTTAGACTTATCGAACCTTTCATCAAAACTCTTAAGTTTCGCTTGAATATCTTCAGAATCAATACTTTGACTGAACCTGACAGAAATTCGACTGCTATTGAAAGTCTCTTTCTCAGCCTTCGGTGAAATTGTGCGATTTCTATCTCTATCTTTCTTCTGAATACTTAAAATTCTAAGTCTTTCTTCAATAACTTCTCTTTTCTGTTCATCATTTTTTTTCTTAGTTTCAACATCTTCCTTGATTTTTTTTTCAACATTTTCCTTTCTTTTTAACTTTTCAATAGTTTTACTGAGTTTATCTCTCTTTTTAGTCTCTTCCTGAATATGCAGAGAAAGGTAATGTCGATGCATTTCTCGTACCTTGTCAATAGTTTCCGCATGTCCAGATCCAGGTTTCGATGTAAGAAAGACTTTTCGACTGGGTGAAGAAGAAAGAGAACTGATGTGATTTTTAATCATTTGTGCATTTTTCTCAAGTTTTTCGTTGTAATGCGAATAACGAAGCTCTTTCAGTTTAGTGGGGCCTTCGAATTCTGAGAGGTCTCTGAATAATTGTTACCGAATAAGTAACTGCTGAGGGTCCAGGCCGAGGTCGAAGAGAGCCTGGCGGATCCTGGGGTCGTTGATATCGAGAATGTACTTCATTTATATTCGTGAGAATTTAATATAATGACATACGAGTCTGTTCTTATTGTCTTTTTTATCTTGGTATCATTGTCGCTAGGTACAGTTTCACATGCTTTAAGCAAAAAATTAAGAATTCATGAATGTTCGATTCTCTTATTTTTCGGCATCGTGCTGAGACTCTTGACCCATGCGATTGGATATCAGGAATTAAATGATTACTTTGATGACACCAACCCTCAGACTGTCCTATTAATCTTCCTTCCACCTCTCATCTATCAGGGTGGCATCGTGATTGACTGGCATTCTCTTAAAAAACAACTGGGACAAATAGTCCCGATGGCGACATCAGTGGTGATTCTCTGTAGTTTACTGCAGGTTTTAGTGATAAAATACATGCTGAGCTATAAGTTTTACTGGTTTCAAATCACTCTTTTAAGTGTCCTTCTCTGTGCCACGGATTTCATGATGACCCGGCGAACCTTGAAAAAGCTTCACATGGACTCAAGTTTCAATTCAATGGTCCTCGGGGAGTCTTTTTTGAACCAAGTCACAATTCTTAACATTTTCACGATTCTCAACTCAAGCTCAAGTGCTTTGACCTTCTTTGGACAAAGTCTTTTAAAACTTTTATATCAAGTCTCAATCGGCTTCTTGATCGGACTTTCTTTTTCATATGTGATGGGAAAGGCGATTCGAAGAATAGTGAATGATTTTATCCAAGAGTTCAACTTGACCCTTGCTACTACTTTTCTGTTGTTTTTTGTCGCAGAAGTCAATTTAAGAGCGTCTGGGGCGATGTCAGTTGTGACCTTCACTTTATACATGTCGGCCTATGGCAAGACTCTCATCAGTCCGACAGTGGAAAAGCGATACATGTTCGTTTGGGACTTTTTGAGCAGGTCTTCTGAGAACATCGCCTTCATCTTCGGAGGCTTTCTGTTGGGGGGCGAACTGAGCTTCACCGACGCGTTGAGTCCTCATGATATCTACAAAGTCATCATTCTTTACATAAGCCAGATCATTATCCGGTTCTTCGTGATTTTGCTGCATTACCCGGTACTTCGTAGATTCGGGTACGGAATCGATTTAACCAAAACTGTGATCTTGACACTCGGAGGCATAAAAGGCGTGATTTCTACCCTGATGGCCATCATCGCCAGTCGCAGCATTGAACATTCAAGTCACTTCAGAAGTCTTGCCTTGTTCCTCATCATTGGAGTGACCTTCTTGACTATCTTGGTGAACCCGTTTCTGTTAAAATATGCGGAACTTAAATTTAAAATAATTGACTTGAGCGATATTCAAGAAAACTTGCTGCTGAAAGTCACCAGTCAGATCATGCAAAGAACCAACAAAAAATTAGACCTTCTCAAGAAAAGCAGAGAATTTCCCTTGGTCAAGTGGGATGAAGTCCTGGATATTGCAGGTCCTCGCGAACTGGTATTGGCGATAATGAAAAGAAGTAAAAATGGGAAAAGAATTTTGTTACATCATTCTGATTTTTCTGCTGAAGAACTTATTGATGAGTTCTGTGAAAGTATTTTGGTTAATGACTCTATGATGGCCAGGGAAATGAGGACTAGGTTCTATGCTAGTTTAAGAGGGATTTATTGGGATGAGTTTGAATCTGGACAGTGCATGGGTCAGACCTCGTTGATCCTCATCAACTCGACGAGTTACTTGCAAAATCATGTTTCTGAGAAGATACAGGACTGGAGTCTTATTGAAAAGGAAATTTTTAATCCGAAACTTATGAGTTTCTATAAAAAATTCAAGGAAAAAGCTATTATCAATGGAATGTTTAGAAATCTTATGTGTAATCAAATCATTCGTGCATATGACGCAGCTAGTACTTTTCTTAAGGCTCATCGAAGAGCTAGAGGGTTGTTTGAAAATATGGAAATTGATACTGTGGTACTTGAAGCGATTTTAAATGAATCGTCTCAACAGGAAGGCTTTTGTGAGTTTTTCTTGCAACAAAATATTTATGATACGTATCCTGAAATTATTTCGGAAGTTCAGTCGAAAATGGCTTGTTATACACTTTTGATATCTCAGAGGAAACTTATTAACAAGATATTTCAGCAGGGGGTGATAAAAAATTTGGAATATAATTACCTTCTTACTTCAATTGACAAAAATTTTAAAGCTTTGACATTTTTGACCAGTCCAAAAATTCCTCTACTCAAAGAAACTCTAAGAAGCCGTTTCAAAAAAGCTAAAAACAAAGAAATCAACGAGTTAATGAAAGTAATAGAAGAAAGACATCTAAAACCCGGAAACTTCTTATTCGAAGACAAAGGTGAAAACACAGGCGCTCACTTGATCCTAACAGGAAAAGTACGAGAATTCGGTGACTGGATCGACCAAGAACTAGGAATCGGAAACATCGTGGGAGTCCAGAACCTTCTTCCAGGTGCAGAAATGTTTTACACGACATCAGCCCAAGCCTTGACAGTAGTAACAAGTGTGAAGCTCCCTCGAAACATTCTAGACTCGGACTGTTTCGAAGAAGACGTTTACAAAGAGTCAGCTGAGGAGTTTATCATAATAAACAAAGAGAAGTTCAACTTAAAAAACGCAAAAAACGACCATATCATATTTTTAGTCGGAAAATGTTACATCAAAAAAGTTTACCAAGGCTCATTGATCAGTCTTAAAAGAGGAGGCGTTGTTATTAAAGGTCGAATTCGCACTGACAAAGGCTGCTTTTCTTTACTAAGACCTACTCGGAAAAAGATTGAATCTATCGACGATGCCCTTTTACTTATTTTTCCTCATAGTTTTTCTAGAATACTCATTAACACCCGGAATTTCACTGAAGCACTTATTGAGTTTTATATAAAAAATGCGAAGAGAAAAGAAGACTTTAAACCTTTCTACGCTTTAAAGACGACCTCGAATCGCAGAGAGACGAAACTTTACAAAAAAATTAAAAGATATGCGAATTCGAAGTTGTCTATTGACTCTCTTGATAAAATGCTAGATGTTTAATTAAATCAGGTTAAAAACGCCCTTCATGCTTAAATATCGAGAAAGTCTGAATTTTTTCAAGTCGGTCTCGCGGTCTTCTTTTAAAATAGTTTTTAAGTAATCGGCTTTAAGATCATTTTCTTCTTGTTCAGGAGATAAAGCACGGGACATTGTTGGAGATAAAGATATTGGCGATAGTTTTAAACTGCTTCGATTTGAGTTAAATCTAGGAATTTTAGGATTTTCTCTTTCGAATTCCGAGTTTTTCATGTAATGCTGGTTGTAAAGGATCTTGCTTAGCATCTTTCTTTTCTTCTCATCGATTAAATCTACAAAAAGATCAAGATTGTTCAAATCGTCAGTTGTTTTCAGTTTTTTAAAGCCGAAGGTTCTTTTGCGAAACTTTAAAGCCTTTTTAATCTCGCTTGTTTTCATCAGGTCTTCCGTGAGAAACTCGTGATTAATATTTTGGCTGTTGTCTATCACCTTGATCAGGTGGTCGACTGACTGTTTTTCTAAAAAATTCTTGTTTTTTTTAATGATTTTTTCCTTTACTTGCAGATATGGAGAGTCTTTGTTGAAGTTTGGAGATTTTTGACTTGGTAGAGACTTTAACCTGTCTGTTAGGATTTTAAGTGATTTTTTGGTGTTTTTAGATGAAGTTCTTTGGATTTTCACTTCGTCTGCAATGGTTTCAAGTCGATTTAAGATCAGGTTGATTTTTTTTTCGCTTTTTTTGATTTCGGATTGGTTTGATTTGATATCTCCTTTTTTCATTTACAATGAATTAGTTTTCTTCATGTTTGGGATTTTTGAGACTTTAGTAATAAAGATGGATCTTAAGTTCGAACCTTACTTCAAGGTCGAGCCGATACCTGAAACTCAGCATCAAATTAAGGTTCTTATCGAATTTTTTAGTGATCCTTCGGTTTTTTTGGAATACTTTCAGATTCGACCGGGTAAACCTTATCCTAAGGAATTTGGACTTAATTTTCAGAAATTAATCAGAGACTCGTCTTCGACTATTGAATTGACTCAGATCTTAACTACGATAAGATACAAC
>RSEH01000453.1:0-15851 GCA_006503475.1 Stentor roeselii | reverse complement strand
TCGAGGTGGAACTCGCAGTATTTTAGGTTGCGGTCGCAGGAACAGCTGTTTTTTGGACTGCCTGGGCAGTCACCGTAAGAACATCTTTCATCCATTTATTAGAATGATTGAAAAGGATGGATTTTGGGTTGAGGTTTGGTTGGAATGTGTATTGGAAGGATTTGTGAATATTGGGTATACTAAGTGTCTATATTTTTTAGGATTAGAAATGGAAGATTTTATAAAATCTTGATGAAAAAGGATAGATTTTTTTAAAACTTATGAGATAATCAAATCAGAAGTGATTTGAGTTTACTTTCTTTCTGATTATTTAAGTGCATCACAGACATCACACAGATGATCAGATTATGCTTTTCAAATAAAATAACTATGGAGGCAGTATCCTGACAAGCACAAGAGCATTTCAAATTTATATCACAAACTAATTCAGTTCACGATCTTCATAGCTTCCAGAAATAAGCAAATTCACTTTCAAATTTTGCCATTAAGAATCGATGCACTTCAAGTACTATAAACCAAAATCTTAACAAATCGTAAAATTAGATGATGAAAAAGATTTTACTTCACACTTTAATCAAAAGGTTGGTTTTTACAATTGGTACAAAGAGGTAAGCAAGTTTGGTATATTTTCAATGAATCTAGAAAATATCTGACCTGGAACTTGTTAAAAGATGTTGAATTGCAGATTTGTTATCCTTAAACAGGGCATTCATTGCAGAATTGGTTACTGCCCTTAATATCCAAGGGTTCAAGTTTCGTTAATCGTTAAATTTTAAAAATCGGATTAAAAATATTAAGAGTTAACTAGAATTTTATAAATATATTATTTTATTGACTAAGGTTTAATGAAAAAGGCTAATTTTTGAATATCTTAGTTGCTAGTTATATTATGTAAATTTAGATTGAATAAAGCACAGAAATTATTATTTTCAGTTCATATGAGTTCAATCAGTATCGTGGAATTAACTCAAAATTTGAGATACATCATATGAAAACACTTTTCTTTAAATACCAAATACATCAAAGTTTTGTAGAGGATCTTTTATTATTAAAATAAGTATTTATTAGATCTAGATTTAGGGCTAGTATATATTTTGTTTAGAGTTGAGGCAGAGATACCTTATTTTTCTATCCAGCACACATCCTAACATCCTGCAATATTAGCGTATCAAATCTGAAGTCAATATGGGTGCATATTGATCAATTTTACCACTAAAACAATAACAGAAATAAGCAGAGATAGAGTATTTCATAATCGGTTTATGCAAGGCTAACACTGGCCATTTCGATTATCCAAAAATTTGATCCTCAAGTTGCTGAAGCCAAACTCTTAAAGTCTCTGTTATAAAATCATAGAAGATGAGATAACCTTTAATCTTCTTTTGATTATCAAAGACTTAGCCATCAGACAGTTGCAGTATAAAGAATTGAATGAAATGGGATATGGTAAGCACCGAAGTTTTCATTAAACATACAGTCGTCATTTAAATAATCTGGATCCATAAAAAATGTTAAGCCTGACTTACTAGGTTTGGAGAGAACATTCAAAGGTATTTCAGAAAAGACATCATAAGGAAAGGTAACTCGCTTATCATTGTATTTAGGTCAAGTGTTTTGCTTCTCTATTTTTAAATGATTTATAAAACTTTACATAGGTATGTTAATCTTCGACTTCCAGGAAAAATTTCTTTTTAGGGTGATATTCTATTGATTGATCCAGATGAAGTACCTGATGAGAAAAACAATGAAATTACCAAAGAAGTTATGTTGATTCTTGAAAAGGCCAATATTTTTATATTCAGTATATATGCAAATAATCTAGAATCAATAGAAAATTTCCTATTAAATAAATAATAAAAAAACTAATGATTCATTTTATGTCACTCTAAAGATTACTAGTTATATCACTTCTTAAATGCTGTGAATTATGCTACCTTTGAATTTCTTCTGAGTTTTATATTGAAAACAATCTAACTTAAAATTATAAACTTTAAGAAAATAGCTATTCTTGGTTTATTTCAACTAATTTGACTTTGTAAATAATTCTAGTCTCAGAAATTAATAGAAAATATAAGACTTCGCTAAGAGCATCTATTCACAAGATTTCTAACTAAATGAACACTAGAAACTTGTTTATATAGGTCTGCCCCAAGAACAATATTTTGAATTAAAAATATCAGATTCTTTTGGCATTCCAGTGTAGAACATATCTAGGTTAAATAAATGTAATCTGGTTGAAATAATAAAAAATTAAGAATTCAATTGATTTGTGCTTTTTTATGACAAGCTTGCTGAGAGAAAGTTCAGATTTTTAGTAAACTAATGAAATTGTTTTATATATTTTCTTAAAATTTGAAAATAGTAGGTACATAATACTCCAAGGTATAGCATGATTAGTAATTGCAAATTTTTTATATAATTAGTTCATATTCGATATTTCAGTTTTGAATAAGACCTTTAAATCAAAAATAAATTCACTTGTGTGGCTCATTCAGAGAATTTAGAAATGAATAAAGTAAAAAATGTATACTTTAATCATGGAACCAATAGCCGTTTTTAGTGAATAGATGAGTAGTCTTTAATATTTAGTATATTCTAATTGTCTATGATTTATTTTTATACAAAGCAAATCAAGATCGAACGAATAAAAAAAATTAACAATGATATAAAAATTCTTTACTTAATCAGGTAAACTTCAAAATAATTTTAGGTAAACAATATATAAATAAATTCACAAAGATCAAATAAGCATTTAGATTTAAAATATATGAAAAACAAACAAATTTGACTAATATAAATACCTAAAAATTCTATAATTATAACCTTTATGATCTGAAGTCATCCTTTGTTTCCTTTGATAATCTTGTATTAAAAATCAATAATTATTCAATTCTTATTGACTTTGATCAAAATATCTCTATTCCCTGCGAAAAAAATCAATAATTTTTAAATCTAGAGTAGAAAAAACTATATCTCGATAGATATTTTCATTTGAAATATTCGCATATAAAAATATGGTAGGAAATAGTCGAATGCAATGGGCTAAGCAAAGTGATTTCAACCCAGAAGAGGATCAATTCATAGTCAGAGAATGGGATAATTTCACCTGCAGTGCCTGGGGTAGCTGCACAGCTTACTGGGTTGATGGAGAGTTATGGATGACCTATGATAAATCTTCTACCCATGGATTCAAAGGATGGAAAACCGAGAAAGGAGAAGCAGCAAAACTTCTCAGATGTTCTTCTGACCCTTCTTCATCAGTCCTTTGGGAAGACAATCAGACTTACCCTGCTTGCATGCCAGATGAAAACACTATCAGAGTCTTTGACCATGAACTTAAAACTCATTATGACTTCAACAGAACTTCTCCTCCTAATTCTCACTTTAAGGCTAGCATTTTTCATGGTGATGTTTTTAACACACCTTGGGGAGAGACTTTATCGGCTGCTTGGAAAGGAAATGAACTGTTTATGGTAAGTAATGCAGAAAATTTTTTGAAAAAAAAAATTTGGAGGACAGAGAATGGTGATGGTATCAGGTTGGTAAATAACGGAACAGTAAGACTTCATTGGGATAATGGAGATTATACAACTGCATATATGACTAACCCTGATACTATCCAAATATGGATTAATAACATAAAGTATGACCTAACCAAAAATCATGACTACAACTATAGTCCTATTCTTAAGTGTGGTGACACTTTCGAATATGCTGATTGGGGTGGTTCATGCACTGTGATCTGGGTGGATGGCGAAGTCTGGATGGCTCATGATACAACTACAACAGATGGAACCAAAGTTTGGAAGACTATATGCGGGGAAGCTTCAAATTTGCTAAAAATTTCACCCTTACCAACTGCCAAAATCCTTTGGGATAACGAAAAGACTTGCTTAGCTTGCATGCCTGATGAAAATACAATCAGAGTCTTTGAAAGCGACCTACAAACGTATTACGATTTTAGTCGCTCATCTTCTCCTCACAGAAACTTTTTGTCTAGCATTAAAGATGGAGACTTGTTTAATTATCCTCATTGGGGAGGAGTTTGCACTGCTCGTTGGGTAAAAGGAGAACTTTGGATGGCTCGGGACTTAAACGAGACTTCAGGGTGCCGTGTATGGAAGACACTTAATGGAGACGGGAGAAAACTAGTAAGGAATGGAACAATTAGAATTTTATGGGACAATAGTGCATTATCCACTGCATACATGCCTGATCCTGACACAGTCCGGGTCTGGGTTGGAAGCAAAACTTATGATTTTATCAGGTATCTTCCTTCAGTTCCTCGAGCAATATTGAGATCTGGTGATACTTTTCAATATGATCCATGGGGAGGTCAATGCACATTAATGTGGGTTAATTATGAACTCTGGATGGCTCGTGATGCTAATTTAACGAACGGGACCAAAGTTTGGAAGACAAAGAGGGCAGAATCTAGAGGACTTCTACGAATTTCAAATGAACCGAAAGTGCCATTGTACTGCGGAAATAGAGAGTTTTTTAAGGCTTGCATGCCAGATGAAAACACAATAACAGTGCATGGAGTATCTTCTGTTTCGAACTTCGTCAGAACTTCTCCACCTCATCGAGACATCACAACGAAAATCGATAACGGAGATATTTTTATTTATCCTCCTTGGGGAGGACCTTGCGTTGCTCGTTGGAATCATGGGGAACTTTGGCTTGCTAGAGATTTGGAAAATACTTCTGGAACTCAGGTCCTTAAGACAGTTGAAGGTGGAGGTGAAAGGCTTATTAGTGGTGGTGTTGTCCAGATAGTTTGGGACAATTCGGAATTTGCTATTGCTTATTTGCTTGATGAACATACGATTCGAGTCTGGATAGATAATTCTGTCAGAGACTTCAAAAGAGAGGTTTCTTAAAGCAATAGAATAATCATTTAGTTAATCATTTTATTAAAGCTGTATAGTGCTTGGAATTTTTAAATTTCGATTGAAAAAAAAAATTTCTTGATTCTAATAGGTAGAATAGGTTTGAGTTGTTTAATTTTAGTGTAACTATAAATTTAGACCTTTTAATATTGGTTTTGAAATATCTTTTATGATACATTCTTTACTTATTAACTACTGCTTTAAACCCTCTATTCTGCAAAGATACTCAAAAAAATCTTTTTTCATTTGTGAACTCCCTGGTATTTAATTAAAACTAACACAATATCTTATGTGAAATATCGGATAGTGAACTGAGTAAGTATTACTAATTAATTTTTCTGCCTGATTATCTTTGGAAACTTCATTGAAATTGCAAGTATTTAAAATTAAAACCTTTATTGCATGATAAATTTATCTTCAATGTAGCATTCTTAATTGTTGATTAGGAATTTAATGTAATAAAAATCAGTAAAAAATTATCTAAAAATTTAATATAGCTAAAATATTTATTAATAATCACTGTTGTCAATCTATCTCCGTCGAATAAATCCAGAAAAAATATTGTTGAGCTTGATTTCTAGATGCTTTTAGCATAAATATAATATAATGAATTCTGTAGATTCTGCATATTTTTCTTTAATTTTCAATGACATAGGTTCATACAGTTATTCTTAAAGTTTATCTATAGTTTTTGCTATATAAAGATGACTAGATTTACTCTATTTTATTTGATAGAGGTCTGTGATATTCTATTTGTTTAAGTTGAATTGATTTTTGATCTTTCTGATCGAATTAGTTTAAAGATTTCAAATTCATAAATTTTTTGTGGAATATTTAGGGTTAGTATATCAATTTTTATTGAATCTCACTCTTGATTGTGCTGTTTTTAAGTTAGTTGTTTCTGCAGATTTTCAAAGTCATACTTTTGTGCGAACTCTTTATTTCTATCAAACTGATTCTAGTAACTGTTTGGTTTCGTTTTCTTTATAATTTCTTGATCTTTCTGATCCAACTATTTTGAAAACTATCAAATCTTGATCTTAGTAAAAATCATCTCTAATCATAAATGATATTGATAATATATAATTCAAATTATTTTTTGGGCTAACACTTGATTGATTTCATTAAGTTGCACGTAGAAAATATAACAAATTTTGAGCTCCAATCGAATCTTGGCTTTTATCGAGTTCAGTCAAAAGACTATGAATTTCTTATGTTTTCTGAATTTTTTGTGGATTTTTACCTATATTTCAATACTTTTGGTAAATCCTTATTTTTACTTTAAATCTTTAAATTGTTCAGTGTCTGATTTTATCTCTTATTTTTAAGATTTGAATCGCAGTTTGCTTAGTTTAATTGCTGATCTAACATACTACTCTTTTTATCTAAATATATGCAAAATTCAATAATATTATTTTGATTCATCAAATCTTAAATTTTTTCATATTGAATAATTTCTGATTCAATAGATTAGAACTCAATTTTCGTATTTGATAATTTTTATATCTAAAGCCTTAATCCTTTTGCAAGTTCCCTTAATTTCTAATTGATTGTTGTAGTGATAATAGTCCAGCCTCACTTAACAGGAGATTTTTTTAATGAATCTATGCATATTTTAGGTTACCAATGATTTTACATTTTTTCTTTGAATCTTTATCTTCTTTATTGACTTCTTAGATAATTTTTTATGTAGAAAAGCCTCTACTGTATCTCGAACAATTTTAGTGATGAACATTTTTATTTGAAACTAACAAAGGTTTAATCCAAATCTTCATTGAGTCTCATCACTTAAAAACCTTAAAATATCTGCAGGATCTTACATGTAAATAGCTTCTGAAACCAAAAGAAATTCACTCTTTGAAGAGCCTAGAGACCTATGCAAATTTTCTAGTTAGTTCTTGAAATTTCAATAAAAGCCATAAGTTTACTCTAAACGATTATCCTATAATAAATGCTGGCGCTTCTCTTAATTCTTTGTCATTCATTAGAACTCAACTTCATCCCCAGTACCAAAACTCCTCCCAGCAATCGAGGAAATCTCTATATAGGCTACTTGGAATCAAGATCTTCTCTGATCTTATTCGGAGGCTGTCTAGATTCTACATTGAACAATGATATTTGGGAATTTTCTTTAAATTCAATGATTTGGCAGGAAATTATTCCTCTATCAAGTGAAATGCCCAGTATTTTTTATTTAGAACCACGCAAAAGCTTCGGAGGACTCACAAGTTTTACTAAGTCCAAGTTTTACATCTTTGGTGGTCAGACAATTGGAGGCTCTGAAAATGATTTGTGGGAATTCGACTTCAATGATCAGAAATGGGAAATTAAACAAACTTTGAATGCTCCCAGTCCTCGTGCAGATTTTGGATATGTTGGTATTGTTGAAGATCATCATGAATTTTTGGTAATTCAGGGAGGAATGGATTTCAATGGTGCTCTTAATGAGATATGGAGGTTAGTTATATTTAGATTGAATTTAACCAGCTTTGAATGGACTCTGATGGAGGATGATGGAGAAGCTCCATTGCCTTGTTCAATGCCAGTGCTACTATATTATGAAGGTTCATTGATTCAAACTGCTGGTTTAGCAAATGCAGATTTCTGTTTACCTTATATTTATCGATATTCTTTAAGTGATCGAAAATGGGAAGTAATCTCAGATAAAAATAGCAAGATCAATTGTCGGTATTTTTGTCAAGGATTCATTTATAATCATGAATTGTTTATACTTTACGGATGGAACATTATTGAAGATGGCATAACCCAAGACACAATCAAATTCGATCTAAAAAGCAAAAGCAAGACATGGCAAGAAACCAACCTTTTTCCAGATCTAGCTTCAAGTGATTACGCCCTAGTAAAAGTAAACAATTCTGTATATCACTTTGGAGGCTATAACTTTTTACTAAGCCAAACGACTAACATATTCTCTAAAATCGACCTGATAACATTTGAAGTGATTCAGATAAACAACTTTGAGATTTTTCCTAAACAACGAGCTCATCATTCAATGGTTTTAATAAACCAAAAGCTATTTTTATTCGGAGGAGTCAATAATGATAATATTTTCAACGATCTCTGGAGTTTCGATCTGGATTCTTATGACTGGAGTCAAGTTTCAGCTAAGGGCTCGATTCCTTCTCCGAGGTATCTTCACGCCTATGCAGTTGAAGGCAATTCTTTAGTCATCTGGGGAGGGAAGGACAAGACTAGCATGAAAAACGATATGTTTATTTTTAATGCTTTAACAGAAACTTGGACTGAACTGGTCTCATCATCTTCCAAGCCAAGGCCAGCGAAAGGGGCTTGTCTTGTCTTGAAGAACTTTGCAGTTTATCTCTTCGGAGGTAGGACTGATTCAGATGTTTCTAACGAACTCTGGCAGTATCGTCTTGGGAGAAATAGCTTTGAATTACTTTCTGATTCAGGAAGTTATTCTGTTGTTTTTCAAAAATGCTGGGTTGATAAAGAAATATTTTATTCTGCTTTAGGAGATTTTTCCAACGGAGGACCTTCAGGGATCATCAAAGCTTTCAACTTCACATCGTCAGTTTGGAGTAACTTTCATGATCACGGGCACAACAAGTGGGACTCAAGCCAGTCGCTTCAGATGGTTGTTGGTAACAAAATTATCAGTATTGGAGGATTTTCATGGGGATACTATCCCATCTTTAATATTTCAGTCCTTGGGCCAGGTAGTGAAATAAACGTCTATGAATTGAATGTTGATTTAGCTATTTTCGGCTCGGCTTCAGTTTATTATAAAAAAAATCTGGTGGTTTTTGGAGGATCTTTAAAATTAGGCCCAAGCCTTTTGACTGATGCTGGCCACAACCTTTTATTTTACCTCAGACTTGAGGAGATCTGTGAAAAAGTAAACTGTGAAGCTCTTTGCTCAGCTGGGACTATTGCTCATGGAAAAACCTGCCGAAATTGCAAAGCAGGTAGTTATAATGAACAACTAGGAAGTGTAAATTGTATTGAATGCAAACCTGGAAGTTTTAACCAAAATAAAAGCTCCTCTAGTTCGCAGCAGTGCCATCCATGCCCTGAAGGCAGTTATAATAGTGAATATGGAGCAAATGTTTGTAAGGCCTGTCCAAGTGATAAGTACTGTCCAGTCGGTAGCTTAGGCTATTCAGAACAACATAATATCCAGAATAGAAATTCTATTCAGCCACCACTATATGAAGACCCTAATTTGAATAAATCAATTATCATTTATCAGATTTTAGTGAGTGTTCCGATATTTTTGGTCATGGTTTTACTTTTTACTTTCAAAAAACTTAGGGTTTGGGCAAAAAAAATGGATTTTTTTGATGATAAACATCCAAATTTTGATAGCGAGTTTATGGTTAGGAAAAAGAATTTAATTGGGGCTTGCTTTTCATTTTTGGTTATTACTGGAGGATTGCTTTTGACTTGTTCTTCTATTTTAGAGTATTTTAAAGCAAATGTTTTCGAGACTAAAGGTTTGGTTACGCTTTCTGTACTTGAAGCAGATGTTGGCGGTTTTGAGGCTGAAACCCTTTCAGTTGAAGTTTTACTTTTTTCGTATGGAGGAGAATGTAGGAACAAACTTAAAGAATCAATTTCAATAATTTCTGAAAACATCCGCTGTACCCAAAGAATTTTTACTCTTGAGAAAATTGGAAATAATTCATGCAAAATCAGAATCAGTTTCAGTCAAGCATCAATAAACTCTAGTGCCGTGCTTATCTTCACCCTAAATGAGAACCCTAGTTATTCTTCTGGAATACAAGTGAATCTAACATCAAGTTCATCAATTCCGAATCAAATGAGTTCAGTTTCGACAAATATTCATTCAGTAACCAACTCGGTATTTATTGGGCCGGCCCCAACTAAATTTAACTTTCTTGTCACTCCTTCTTTGTTCAAATCAGAGTCAAATCAATGGAAAGAATATGAAACTGGCTACCATATCTCTGAAAGAAGCAATCCTGAACCTGGAAGCATGTTTAAAGCTGAAGACTTATTTTCAGTTTCTTTTCTGAATATAAAAGTAGCTATTGAAAAAAGTTCAACTGGCCTTTTGACTCAGAGAAAATTGAAACAATATTTTATGTTCTTTGTTGGAAGTTTACTTGGATCTGTTTCAGGGTTGTTTGGAATTGCAGGGTTTGTGATGACTGTGTTTGAAAAACAATTAGGTATAATTTTGAAAAAAGTTACAAGTAAAAATTTCAATACTATGAAAATTTCTAAATTAAATACTGATTGCACCAAGGTGATACCCCTTGAAACAACTATTGATAAATTTGTTTCTAAATAGGTTAATAGATATTAAGATTAAAAACTCACAATTTAAACACTAAACTCATAAAGTAACAAAAAATTTATGTTTTTTGTTAAGAAAGTTGAGCCTATTTGTGATGCGATAATGGGGTACTTTGAAACGACCGAAATCAACTCTGATATTGATTCGATCTCAGAGCTTCTACAATGAAGCCCTTTAAAATCTTTGAAAACAGTTACTGAAGTTCAATTTGCACAGCAGAATAGTTATTGCCTTAATGAACGTGATCTTGCAATCCTATTAGTGTTGTAACAGGTGAGTAATATTAACATAATGAAATAGAGACTGAACAAGATAAGATTAGTGAAGGGAGTAATTGTTTTCTTTCAACAAAAGCATTCAGAATGTTAAAGCGCCTTAGCTATATTACCCTTATGTTCAAAATTTAAAAAAGCAAGGATAAAAATGAAGGGTTTATAACATCAAGTGAATAATGTTTAGAACTCAGTTGCTCAACATGTACAAGTTTTTGTATATCTCCTGTAATAATCAATCAAAAGCTTGAAGACATCTTTTGTCTAAGACCTGCCTGAGAAAAAGGAATTGTTGACTGAATCACAGTACCTTATCTAAGGTTAGTTCACTGATTTATGGAACTCTTATTTCATTTTAAACTCTTAGTACTGATTACGAAAATTTCAAAAAAGATTGATTTATTCTACTCTAAATCAATTTCATCAAAGTCAAGTACCGATTCAGTTGAGCTTCAAAGTTCAATGTTTGTAAAGTTGAGTTGAAGAATATCTTCTTTCAGAGATGATTGAGCTCATAAGAACCCTTGTTAAATTTTACAAAAGAAGAACGAACTTAGTTTCAGCATCGCTCTTTATCATGTGGAAAAGATTTCAAATTATTATTAAATACAGTCAAAAATATTCTTTCATGTTTTTAAAAGAAATCTAGTATGAGTTTATGTGAGCTTATTTTTTTCCTGATTAACTAGACTTTTATGTATTAATTATGATTTTAGAAAATTATTTTTAAAGATTAATTATAAATATTATAATTCAAATTAGTTATGACTATAAACACTCAAATTGACCTATTTTTGAACAAAGAGCTCACATGTCCTCTAATATCTGGATTTAATTCAAGCTGCTTTCAGTGATTAATTTTTTTCATTAGATAGATTCTGAGAAATTATTTTGAAATTACCCTTCACTCTCTCAATAATCCAAAGATTTCTATTATTTAATAAAAAATCTTAATTTTGAAAAGTTTTCATTTAGAATCTTCAGTATGTCCTTTTTTTTCAAAGACAGTCATCGGCCATATATATGTTTTTCTTTATATTCTGAATACCTTTTATAGTACTTATATATTTTCTTTTGAAGCTTAGCTTCTTTACTATCATCATTATCTCCAGGAATTTTGAGTATTTCTTCTCTTGCTACTCTGCTTGAACCAGATTTCGCCATTTATAGACTTAGATTTTTAAGCAAAATCATACCTTTTATAGTTTATACTAATATCTAATAAAAAGTTACATCTTTTGTTGTAATATTAGTAAAATACTCTTCTAATTACAATAAATAAAACTTCAAGATTGTTCCAAGGGTAGGCAAACAATTCAAGAGTTTAATAATTAACTCATTTTGTCTTTTTAAATCACATAATGATTTATGAAAGAATTTAGATTAATCTGCTTTCCTTGTAGCATTAATCATATTCAATATACTTAGTCATCATATAATTAACTCAATAAGGACATCAGGAGATCGAATCATCAATGGAAAGATTTTTTATACCCTTACAAGGTGAAGAGCGTGTCAATAAGTACTTCACCAGAAGGGAGTGATCTTACAAAAAATTAAACTTTTGATAAATAAATATATTTTAGTTTAAGAATCTTGAGGTAGAGGATTATAACATAGTTTAATTATTTGATTATCAATACATTAACCTTAAAATTTCAATAATTCAGCACTTACCTAAATAGAGACGGTAAGCAACTACCAATGATTGTTAGTGAATACCTTAAAAAATTCAATACAAAAAAAAGAACGAAAAAAGCACTATATTTATCTAAATACCTTGCTAAATTTGCAAAATTGAATTATAACCTGCGATATCTCAATGATGATGCAAGCATAATCCTTACAGAATATTTTAATAAAGCCAGAAATAAAGAAGCTAGTATAGAAGGAAAATATTATGACCAGATTTTGATGTTTTTGCATCATTCGATAAGTGAGTTTGATGCAAAGCAAAAGATAAAGATTTTATTGGACCAGATTATAAAAATTAGAGAATTGGAAAATATGAGCACTCAGAACAATAACCTTTGGAGGTTGCTAGAAATGAAAAAATTTATTGATATTGAAGAACTTTCAGAAAATTACTTATATCATACAATAAATCATAAACATTTTAGTATTAAGCTATTCTGCTCAATTTATTCTACGAGAAATGTCCTTGTCAAGAAATATATTTTCAATGAAAATATAAGTAAAGA
This sequence comes from Stentor roeselii, assembly GCA_006503475.1. Classification (NCBI taxonomy): domain Eukaryota; phylum Ciliophora; class Heterotrichea; order Heterotrichida; family Stentoridae; genus Stentor; species Stentor roeselii. The sequence continues at coordinate 3,184 of RSEH01000453.1, read as the reverse complement.
GCAGGCAAAAATAATTGAGTTTGAGTTTGAAAAAGAAGCAAAGTGCTATGAGCTTTTAGATAAATATAGAAATAATGAAACCTATTTTTGTGAATACTTTGGTTCAATTAAGTCAGAAAATAGTTTTTCAATTGTTATCAACAACTATGGTATGAATCTCCATGATTTGATAAATGAATTGAAAAATCTCAAGTCATCAGGAGAATATAATCTTCATGCAGCCCAACTAGCAATCATTGTTAAATCTTTAATTGAATCATTTGCATTTTTAGCAACTCAAAACATTTTGCATCGTTTTATTAATTCAGAATCAATACTAGTTGACGAAGATTTTAATTTTGCAATAACTGAATTTATTTTTGCAGCAATAAAAGCTGATGATGTTTGGTACGAATCTACAACAAATTTATCAAAAGACTATAAATCCCCCGAAGAAGAAATTGAAAATTCAATAAAAGATCTCGAAAAATGCGATGTTTTCTCCTTGGGTTTAGTTATTCTTCAGTTAGCTCACTTAGAAAATATCTCAGAAATAAAGCAAAATTTAGATTTATTTATTCAAAAACTGGAAAAAATGAACTTGAAATGGCTGCAAAATCTACTTCAAAAAATGTTATGCAAACCTGAAGAACATTTCCATTTTAATCAACTCAGAGACTTATTAGATAATGACATTACTGTAACGATTTCAAGTTCGTTTATAGCTTAGGTAATAAATAAGATTGGGAATTTTTAAAATTAATGAAAATTATTGAAAATATTTATTGGAGTATGTCAAGTGTATAAATTAATATCCAAACAAACGGCTGTTTTAAATTTAAATTTAATAAACTCTTTGGCATTTAATAATTGAACTCTTACATGTATTTATTCACTATAATTCACAGTTATTATTTCACTAACTACTTTGTACAAAATAAAACCTAATAATTTGATTGAAAGGGTTATTGTTTGAATTTATAAGATGGCTTCAATATACTGAGAGGTACTTTCCGAGTTATGCACTTGAAGCAATATATATTATAACAAAATATAATAAGATAAGTATATATTATCAGACAAAAAATCATAAAATGAAAAAAATTCTAAACTAAGAGTACCTCAAAGCTTTGCAAATGGTTTGGTATGCAGTGAAATATGTTCAAATTAAATATAAAATTAATCAGGAATCTCATATGATAGCCAAATAAGTTATTTTTCTTAATTTGATCCTTAGTTTTTTGTTTCAGATACAATAGACTATATTGTAATAAAATATAAAAAAAATGAAGAACCAAACGAAGGCATTTATGAGAAGAAAAAGTGATTTTAATTATTTTTTTTTATTTTACCAAATTAAGATATCCCTTAAACTTATCATTTATGAAATTTTTAAGCAAATTTTGGTTTTTATATTGCAAAAATACTGTTTTAATATAACACTTATTTGTAAATTCCTTTAGGATCATCGACTACAAAATTGAAGTATTGAAAGAACTGCAACTAGTTTAATGTTCACAGTATTGATTCTTCGTGTATTGTCTCAATATTGTAGATTTAGACATATAAAATAATCTTTATAGTTTATTGAAGCAGAAGCCAAAGTTGCATTAGATGTAATTGTATAACCGAATAGATCTCATTGTTTGAAAATATTTATATTATATTTCTGTTTCTAAATGACCTTTTATTTCTTTAAAAACTGTGGGTTCTCTGCCAAATTTTTTAAACTTGGTCTTGAAGTTTCTGAATGTGGAAACGATTTCGGTATGTAGAGGTTTTACAAATCAAGACCTTAAAGAGTTTTCGCTCATGATTTATTCATAAATTGTACTTTAGGCTGCAAAAAAGTAGGTTTTCACATATTTTCAATAAAAATTTTTAAATATTTTCTTTTGAATGCAGAAATATCACTTAAGCCACTTTTCTTAACTTAGTGCTAGTTGCACTTCGAAGGCCTTTAGTAATTCTTTTTTAAGATTTGAGTTGAGATTGGATAGCTTATATAGAATTAAAAAAATGGGACGCATATGAACAAAATTTTGTGGGTAGAATCATTTTTTCGTGTTGTCTTTTTTATTTTATTAAGGCTTTTAAGCATTTTTCAGTTTTTATCTAGAAGTGTTTGTTTCACACAAAAAACTATTTCATAGATATATTGACTCTTTTCTGCTTTTCATAAATAATGAATATATATCGAGAGATTCTGTGATACATTTTTTTTATTTTATTTATAAGCCCGATTATGTAGAATAGCGATTTAGACTTCATATGATTAAAATATTTATTCAAATAGATTTAAGAATCATTAAGAATTTATTGGGTTGATAATATGTTTGATTATATTGGATATGGCTTTTTACTGAAGTGTTTCTACTTCTTCAGTAGTTTAAAGCTGGTTTTTTGGATTAATCATGAAAAATTAGCAAGACTTTCAATATTAAATAAGTAAGTAATGAATACATATATTATAGGATTGAATTTTATAAGCTCGTTACCTAGTTTAATTTATTTAAGGCAGATTTTATTTGAAGAAGAGCTTTTTTATAGATATCTATTTGCAAAAGAGATTCTTGTTTTTAAGAATTACTGTCGAAAATGCAAAAATCTATCTTTAAACTATCCAAAGATATGACAAATTTCAAATGCAGTCTAGAGAGGTGCTAAAAAGCACAAGTAATAGAAAGAATAGTTTTTTCGCAAATAGACATATAATTTGGTGATTATCTTATTGTTAGTATTATTATGATTAAATAAAACAGCCATTACAGCTGCAACCTTTATAAGAAGGCATAATTTTAACACTGCTAGCCATTTTTACCAAGAGTTTTTATAGAATGGCCGAAATTCTTACAGGTGTTTATATAAAAATTAGAGGTGATGAAATTATAGTACAGATCGATGAATGAAAACTAGGGTGTTAGGGTGTTAGGGTGTTAGGGTGTTAGGGTGTTAGGGTGTTAGGGTGTTAGGGTGTTAGGGTGTTAGGGTGTTAGGGTGTTAGGGTGTTAGGGTGTTAGGGTGTTAGGGTGTTAGGGTGTTAGGGTGTTAGGGTGGTTAGGGTGTTAGGGTGTTAGGGTGTTAGGGTGTTAGGGTGTTAGGGTGTTAGGGTGTTAGGGTGTTAGGGTGGGTGTTAGGGTGTTAGGGTGTTAGGGTGTTAGGGTGTTAGGGTGTTAGGGTGTTAGGGTGTTAGGGTGTTAGGGTG
>RSEH01000452.1:0-15939 GCA_006503475.1 Stentor roeselii | reverse complement strand
GTTGAATTCGATTTCTTTGAAGACTTGTCAGGTTTTAACATGGTTTTCGGGTCTGACCAAAACGATGGATTTTCAGGGTTTCTGTATTCAATTCAGATCTTCAATGAAGACGATATCACTGATGATCATTTCTATGAGACAAGTGATCTCTTATGTGATGAAAGTCCTTTTGAGAATGATTGCTTGTCTGATTGTTTGATAACTGAGTATTATAATACCGCTGATGAATTATGTTATTATTGCTCTGAAATCTGTAGTTATGGATGTGTCAGATCTGGTGATTGTGTTTTATGTACGAGGAAACTCTGTGATGAGTGCTCTAGTTTTGAGTCTTCTTGCATCACTTGCAAGGCTGGAGCTGATAAAGATGCACAAGGGTACTGTGAATGTGGAAGCGGGTATATGGAAGATACTAGCATAAATGAATGTGTCAGTTGTGCGAGTAATTGTGATCAATGTAATGGTGTGTTGCCTAGTGAATGCGTTAAATGTTCAGCAGGTTATAAGTTCTATACAAACTTTCAGATGTGTATTCCAGCTGACACATGTTGTGGTATCAGTCCAGCCTCAAGTGATTCCTGCACTTACACTGACACTCTTTTAATTTACTGTGAGCTTAACAGTTTTCTTGATGTGTTTTACGATACATCTAATCAGATTTCTTTTAAAACTGGAAGTACTTCAGACTCATACCCGACTTATTCATCTACAGATCCTTGGGTTATTCCAGGTAGAGGAATGTACTTTAGTGGAAGTCAATTTTTAGAGATGGATAAAAAAAACAAGTTTAAATTCGGTCCTGAGTTCACCATTTCGCTCTGGGCGAAGGTTTATGATTCAGGAAGTTTTTTGTTGAGGATGGACTTGACTACTCTAGTTGAACTCAAAGTTGACTTTGATAAAACTAGTACTTCTATCCTAATTAGAGACTATCAGTCTTTGGAAGTCACATCTTTGGATTCAACTTATACAACTGGAGTCTGGAAATTATTTCAATATTTTGTAGGTGGGAAAACTAGTTCTTTTCAATACTCTACCCAGCCAAACTCAATATATACCGAGTTATTCTATGATTGGTTCAAGGATACAGTTGATAATTCCAATACTTACTTAGGAAAATTCAAAGGTTTTATATGGTGTATCTATATCTACAACTATCTCCATCCACTCCTTGAAAATAACAACGGAGGTCCTCAAAGTTTATCAGTTTCACTGAATGAATGCGAAGTTCTTGAATATAACGACCTCTGCACTGCATGTCCATCGTCTTGCATTTATGGCTGTCGAAGGTCTGATACTTGTTCAATGTGTCAAGATAGTTTATGTAAAAAGTGCAGTACTGAGGATACTTGTCTTGAATGTTTTTCTTACGCTAAGTTCAAATCAGGGGTTTGTGAATGTATTTTGGACTTTAACTCAACTTCAATGGCCTGCAACCCTGTTCTTGACTGCTTCGGGTTTTGTTCAAGGTGCTATTCAGAAGATTGGAATGGTTGTTATCAGTGCGAGTCAGGGTATTATTTGTTTGAAGGAGTTTGCATCAGGTGTCCTACAGGGTCTTTAGCTGGAGAGACCTGTGATTTTAAAGATGGACTTGTGTTTAAATCGAAGTTTGAGTATTTGAAAGGGGTGTTTTTTGATGATATTTCAAATATTCCAGTTATTACGGGAAATTCGGAGAAATTTTACCCTGACTTCGATAGTGAAGACCCTTTACCTGCTTATTTGAGAGGATTTTACTTTGATGGAACGAGTTCAGTCCTACGTCTTCCAGTGTTCGGGCCTTATAAATCTCCTAAACTAACCCTTTCAATAAACTGGACAATAGAAATCTGGTTCAATCCTCGAAGTCCCTCCTCATGTTTATTCTCCTTAAAAGAGCCACTACCAATCCTCTCTATCTGCTTCAACTCAACAAGCATATCAGTCTTCCTTTCATTGCTAAACTCCTCAACGACCTCATCCTTCTTCACCCCAAACGACTTATCATCCTGGAACCTTCTTTCCTTGCACTTTTTCTATAATTCATCAAGCCTTCTTTCAGCCTCTTTAAATTCATTAAACCTTGGACAACAAGCACTTTCAGCCAACTTCCTCCCAAACTACTCCCCAATCCAGCAGTTCGAAATCGGGAAGTCCTCCGAAACCTACTTCAAAGGATTCATTTATCAAGTCTCTGTCTTCGCAGGAACCTTTCCAACCTCAAGGCTACTTCTATCATCAAACTGTTCAAATTCACTCAACGGCTACTGCATCCCTGACTGTGGAATTGACCAGTTCTGGGTAGGTCCAAATTTCGACGACTGCCAAGAATGTAAAGAAGGATGCACAGGAGGATGTCGAAGAAATGATTCTTGTTCTTTGTGTTTGGACCCACTTTGTGAGAATTGCAACAATTTTCAAAATGGAACTTGTAATCAGTGCTCTTCAGGCGCTTTTGATGTGAAGAACTGTAAATGTGAAGAAGGAAAAGTTGTTGATTTTAATGATTATCGGTGTGTTGAGTGCGGAAATAACCAGTTTTATGATGAGGTTACTTGTGTTGATTGTCCTGAACTTTGTGAGAGTTGTTATAATTCTAGTTTTTGTGTTAATTGCTCGGAGAATAGTCATTTAGAGAAAAACTTGTGTGAATGTGATCTGGGGTTTCAGTTTGAAGGATATTGTAAAGAAAAGTGGTTTCAAGCAAATGCCTTGAAAAGTGGAAATTCAGTTCAGATTAGCTTTGAAGAGGCCCTCTTGGAAGATTTAACGAAAAATCAAATAGAAGTCACAGATTCCAAGAAGTACTTGAAGTCTTTTTCAGTGGAAAAAATAGATGAGTTGAACTACCAGATCAAACTTTCTTTCCAAACTATCATGAAAAAAGAAACGATTGTCCTAGTTGAATTCACCAGTTCAATATTTTCAATCAATCGAGGGAAGTTAAACAACACCCAATTCAACTTCACGGTCCCATCAAACGAATACAGTTACTATATTCAAAAATCTGAAAAATCAGGTAAACTAGTTTCCACGTCATTAACAGCAACAGCAGTAAGTGTGTCTCTTGTAAACCCAAACCCAGCAACTCTCTGGAGTTTTGTGAACAACATTCAAATGCTTTGCTTTATCGGCCTCAGTACAATTGACATGCCTCCTCAGTTCTTCGGGTATTTAAGAGGTTTGAAGAAATATAACATGTTTCCGAACTTTTTTGAATATTTAATCACAGACTCTGAAGGGCAGAAACCTTATCAACGAGCTTATGACTTCGGGTATAAAAACCATTTGATACTGAAAAATGTTGGAAATTTTATCTCTGCTTTTATTTTCATGCTTTTCCTTTGGCTATTAACTTTTATTTGCTTCAAACTTAACAAAAGAAAACCTTTTTCTATTCCGTTTATTAAGGAAAAAGTTGAACAGAGTTTACTTAAGTACAAATACAGTGCTTTGATTAGGTTTTGGATTACTTCTTATCTTGACTTTTTCGTTTCTTCTTTTTTTGGAATTATCTTGACTTCTGACATTACAATATCAGAGATAATCAACTTTATTATGTCTTTAGCGGCTTTGGTAAGATTTAAGTAGTTTTTGGTGCTAGTCACTCCTTTGGCCTTTTATGTTTTTGCTAAAATTAACTCGAAAAAAATAAAATCGACTGATGAAGAAATTAAAGTTCAATTTGGTGCATTGTTTCAGGAGTTTAACAATGATAAAGGACTTTCAAGTTCTAACTTTTATTTGTTTTTCTTTCTAAGAAGGATTATTTACATTTCTATTTTAATCATTATCAGAGGTCATCCTGTATTCCAACTTGTTCTTAATATACTACTTTCGCTATTTGTAATTAATAAACAGACTTTAGGTTATTTGGTGATTTACAAGCCGTTTAGTGAAAAGATCTTGAACATAAGTAATTGCTTGACTGAATTGATAATCACTTTTATTTTTATACTTTTGTCAGTCAGCGTGTTTGATATCTCAACTGAGCTTTATGATCGAGTTGATAGGCTGCTCGTTGCTCTGGTCAATGTGGTACTTGCACTGCAAATGATTGCATCAATTTTTGTGCTCATTAGAACTATTTACTTGGTAATCAAATCAAAATGCATTAAAAGAAGAAGAGCTACAAGTGCAATGTCAGCTTCTTCACAAGTTGGTTGCATTGATGATGATTCTAAAAGAATTTAGGTTTAGTATTTTAAGTAAGTCTTCAAGTAATTTGTTATTTTGTGCCTACTTATTTGAGTCATTGGCAAACATTAATATATAGCATCTGGTTTTACAATAGAAGACTACGAGATTTTATTATAGAAATAGGATCAGATTTGATAATTAGCTGAGGTCTTGCCATTTACATTCGAAGAATGGCATCAGGCCCTTCTACTTTGAAGTGCGAGTCGCTTAATCTTTGGAAATAATGCATTCAGTGTGGAAATTGACCAAAATTAAAGCACTCTAATTGCATGTCTCACTATGAAGATAATTGATAAATGATAGAGAAGCTATTCAGGATTTTATTTATTATTTTTGGTGATTTCAAATAATAAATAAATAAAATTCACTATAATCGATTCTAAACAAATTTTAATGAATTAATCATTTCTATGAATAAAAGTCTAATATTTTTTTAAGTTCAGAGGTTTACTAATGAATCTTCAAATATTAGTAACTCAAAATTCATCAAAATTACTATTTTTCCTTAGCCATTCTAAATAAATTCAAAATCCAACCATCAATTCTAGAATCCTTGTAAAATAAAATACCGAAATTTTCATATTCTAATCAAATAATCAACAACAATCTCTAAATATTACCTCCTTTCACCTAATCCCTCTAAAATTATCAAAATCTTAAAATCTATCTACTTACTTGAGGAGAAACATTCAAATTCATAAACTTTTCATCATTATGAGCTTCTCTTTGAGACATTTCATTTGTATGAAGATTGTTATGTCGTTTCCTAAATTTAGCCTTGACATAAACCACAACAGTTTTAAAAAACACGAAAATAGAAGAAAACATCTGCACACCAAGTACAAAATTAACAAAGAAAACAAGTGAAACATCTAATTTTTTAAAAGATTCTTCAGATATTTCAAACAAACTAGCTGATAAGCAACTAAAGATAACGACAATGATCAACTCACTGACAGGATTGCTGATATTTAAAATCCATTCTTTAAAAGGTCTTTTCACAATCAAATACCAGAAATTCTTCTTAATTCTTACCAAAAGTCCTAAAATTCCATTCAAAACCAGCTGAATAACTGGAAAATCTCTAAGCAACACCAAGATCAAAATATAAAACATTCTCCTCAAAAAGAAAAAAAAGTAAAAATTCGAATTTGTGAGTCCTTTATCATTATTAAACTCAGCAAATAAAGTCCCAAATTTAATCGAAACTTCTTCATCTTCCACTTCAATTTTCTTCGAGTTAATTCTATGAAAAACGTAAAAAACAACAGGAGTGACGAGTACAAAAAACTATTTAAACCTTACCAAGACACAAACAGAAATAAGAAAATTCAAAATTTCATACCAAGCCAAACCAGAAGTAAAAATAATTCCAAGTAAAGCCGAAGCACTAAAGTCAAGAAAAGCCGTGATCCAAAACCTGATCAAAGCACTGTACTTGTAATCTTTTAACCCTTCTTCAACCTTTTCCTTCACAAACTTAATAGAAAAAGGTTTCCGTTTATTTAACTTGAAACATAAAAAATTTACCAACCATAAAAAAAGAAGAAAAAAAAATGCAGTTATAAAATTTCCAATATTTTTCATTAAATGATGATTTTTGTATCCAAAGTCAAAAGCTCGCTCATAAGGCTTGTGCCCTGCAGAGTCAGTAATAAAATAATCAAAGAAATTAGGAAATAAGTTGTATTTTTTTAAACCTTTTAAATAACCGAAGAACTTTGGAGGCATGTCAATAGTGCTCAAAGCGATAAAGCATAACATTTGAATGATATTCAAAAAACTCCAAAGACAAGAAGGGTTCGGGTTCACAAATGAAATGCACACCGCTGCTGATGTTAAACTGATTGAAACGACTTTACCTGAATATTCAGCTTTTTTCATGTAATACTCGAGTTCATTTGAAGGAAGAGAGAGTTGAAGGAAGGTTTCTTGTAGTTTGCTTTGATTTTTAGAATAAAGGGGTTTTATAAATCTGATGTTTAAACGACTTTCTTGGGGTATTAAACTTGAGAGGAATAAATGAAGAAAGTAGTTTGAATCGTCTTTTTTTTCTAGTTTGAAACTTTTTAGGCTTGTTCTGGTTGTTGATAAATATAGGTCGGATTTTTTTAGTGGAGATTGAAGGGGTTCACTGAAATGGAGAAGGATTGTGGAATCTGATGATAATGAGCCGTTCACGTTGAACCAACTCTCTTTACATGTGGCTTGTAGAGAGAAACCAAGGTCGCATTTGCATTCGGTTGTTTCAAAGTGACTGTTTTCAATGCATTCTTCGCAGGAAGTTGAATTTGAGCAGCTTACACAAAGATCAGGACAATCAACACAGGTATATGAGTCATAATATTGAGATTTACGACATTTAGTGCATTTATAAATCTCAAAATCTAAAACATTGTCTTCTTCGCATTGACAGTTTTTTATATTATGTGAACCTGGAGAGCATTTTATGCAAGAACCATCATTATAGTCTTTACATTTTTCACAAAGAGGGTCAAAACACAAAGAACAGGTGAAATTAACTCTGCATCCTTTTGAGCACCTAGGCATGCAAGGTTGGCAATCATTGAAGTTTGGTCCTACCCAAAATTCTTCGATTTTACAATCAGGAATACAAGATCCATTCATAGTCTGAATACATTCATCATCCAACAGTTCCCTAGAAATTCTTGATTTCCCAGCGAAAACTGAAATCTGAAAAATAAATCCTTTAAAAAACTCATAATCCACCTTTCCTATTTCATACATTAGCTCGACATGAAAATTAGGCAAAAATCCTCCAAAAGTCAAAACCTTTCCAATACTTTCATAGTTGACAAAAACATTTAAACTAGAAAATTCGTAATACTCAAAAGAAACTGAGACAAAATTCCAAGATTTGAACTCTTTATTGAATTGAAAAAAGTAATCGTTACTCGAAGAATTAATCAAGTTAAGCATAATCAAAAGACTATTATTTTCATAGCAGACTGATAAGAGATTCTCTTTTGCTTTCATTGAAAAGAAACATCCTGATGGACTGTAGGGGTTAATCCAAATGTCAATAGTCCAGTTTACTGAAAGAATCAATGTTGGACTGACATAATTTTTATATAAAGGCAATCTTACCACTGAAGCGACTCCATCAAAATAAAACCCTCTGAGATAAGCAGCGATGGGGTCTTCATTATCATAGTTTGGGTAAAAGAGGTCTGAATTGCCTGTTATTATCTGAATTTCAGAGACTTGATCATAAAAAACTCCTTGTAAAGTATCGAAATTAGATCTAAATACAAGAGATTCAGATAAAATACAGTTATTGTTTTTTGTTGATCCTGTTGGACAAGCGATACAAACTCCTTCAACTAAATAATACCCTGAAGAACACTCATAACAAGAATTCCAAGCATTTGAAGAACACTTCGAACAGAACCCAAAACAAGGAAATACATTACAAGCCATTAAACTTGAGTTAAAACCTCCAAAACATTCACAAGATCCTGAAACAAGTCTGGAATATTGATAACATTCTAAACAGGTGTCTAAATCGCATTTTAGACATAAATAATCTTGACACATTGAACAGGTTTCATTTCTTCTGCAACCAAAATTGCATGACCTTGGACATGATATGCAAGAGTCGGAATATTCAAATAGATCACAGTTGTTTATTATTATAATTTCGGTTGAAGTGCTCTCATATAATGAGTTGTAAATTTCGATACTATAAATAAATCCGGTGAATTTACCGATGTAGGTTCTTGATGGTTGAATTGTGTCTTTAAACCCATCCACTTCACATCTGGAATCAATTAATAGAGAAAATACCAAATTTCGCAAAGGTGGTGGATTTTGTGGTGTAGGAGTCGGTCTTCCAATTGAGTACTGGAAAAGTATCCATTCATGAGTTTGAAAAGATTGTATCCAGTATTCATTAATTATTGACCTGTTGTCTCTAACCACGATAATTGTATATGCTCCATCATTTAGATCAATTTTGAAATTAATAATAATATCTTGATCTTCCTTCATGAATAAGCTGCCTGAATCATATACCTTAGCCCATATCAACACCGACAAAGTAGGAGCAAATTTAAATAAGTTTTCCTTATCCATTTCCAAATAACTTATCCCATTAAAATAAAATCCACGTCCAGGGATAACCCAAGGGTCAGTATCAGAATAATCCGGATAACACCCTGAGTCATTTCCAGTTTTAAATGAAATTTTATTCGAAGAATCATAAAATTGATCAAGGAAACTATCAAACTTAGAGTAAATCAATCTACTACTACTCAAAGTACAACTATCACTCGAGTTAGAACCAATACCTGAGCAAGTCTCAGCAGGTACACAAACTTTAAAATCAGTGAAATATTTATACCCTTGAAGACACTTGATACATCCTTGATCAGAACTTCCAACACACGGTCCACAATTGCCAATACATTCAAGACAAACATTTGCATTAAAGTCATCAATACTTTTACAATAAAATTCCAAATCAACTCCAAATCCTACAAAATAATTCTTGTTCAAATCAGTAGATCCTAAGAAAAAATAAGCAATAAACCCAATAAAGCCATTTTTTCCTTTTCCTAAATAAAATGTATTGTTTAGACTATCCAAAAACGCACTTTTATTGTTGAAGGTTTCAGAAAATACAGAGGATGATATGTTATACTTGAATGTGACGTGATATGAATGAAGGACTTGCATTGAAAAATACTGCCAAACAGAAAGTGCAGAGTTTTCTTCAAGATTTATTGAAATGTCTGAGAAGTCTGATAAACTTTTAAGTTTAATCTCAACTGACAAGTCACTTGATAAGTCAAAAATCAACCCTTTGCTAAAAATTGAACCAGATATCGGGAAAGCCCAGAGTGAAACAACGAAATTAACAGGAATAATAAAAGAAGAGTTAGTTGTTAAGAATGCATCTCCATCAAAATAATATCCTCGACCTTGATAATAAATAGGGTCATCATCTTCTGGTTTGTATTGAGAGTAAGTTCCTGAGTCGCTTCCTGAAATCACTTGTGATGCGAGACTATTTCCTCGTAAATCAATCAAAAGTGAATCTTGACAAAGTTCTGATCTGCCATCAGAAACCTTAAAAAACCCAGGTTCACATACATTGCAAGTAAAAACAGAACAATTCGAGCATCCTGTGCCACAATCTAAAGACTGAGTTTTACATAAAGCACTTGAATACCCATCACATTCAGAACATTGGTTCGAGTAACAAACAGAACACGATTTCCTCACAGTCCACAAAGGGCTCAAGGCAGGACAATCCCCTAAAGAGCACTGATTATTTTCCATGAAATACCCAGGATCACAAAAGCTAACAAATCCAACTTCAATGCCCTTAGAATTCACTGTATTCGTCACTAGAAGTCGATAAAAAAACCCTTGAAACCCATCTAAAGAATCTCCAATTTTCGCTAAAAACTCTTCATTATTATTTAACACAGCAATCGCATTTTCTCCATTTTTCGTTTCTTTTGCCACAACTGACCTATCAACAGAAAAAACAGCATTAATCATATCTAAACTCTCTGAAACATCTAAAGTAAAATAAGTCCAAATCTGGTTTCCACTCACGAAAACTTCATATTTCAAAAAATTTTCTAAAATCACACAAGAACGATCAACTCCACAAAAACGATAATCAAGCCAAAACGAATTTTTTCCTTTTATCTTCAAGAAACTGGAATCTCCTGAAAATGAAAAAATTGTCCCAAATTCAAGAATTTTCAGAAAAAAGTCAAAAGTTTGAAGAGGTGATGGAACAAAAGTACTTGATGTGAGAAGAAAAGTGTTTTTTGAGAAGTAAAAACCTCGGTCTTTTGTTGGAAAAGGGCTTTCGGGTGAAGTGAAAGGACCTGAAGGGGTGAAGAGAAGGTCTACGGAGGTGCTTGTGAAGGAAACTTGTGAAGAAAAGGAAATGTTTAGGATGATGACTGTGGAAGTGGGAAATGTGCAGGTTGAACTTGTTTCGGGATAACCTGATGGACATCTTCCGATACCTGAGGTGCCTGAGAAGGCCTGGGGCTTTGAACAGCCTGGGCAGAGGTAGGAAGATGATGAGATTTGCAAGGCTAGAAAGAGAATAGTGATCTTTACCATTATTTGAGAAGGGATTGGAAGAGTTTATTTGGATTTGGTTTATAGTTGATGAAAAGAAAGAAAGGTTTTAGTTACTGGTTCATTTTTTTTGGATTTCATTTTGGTTTAGAAGGGATTTTAGAAGATTGGGTTTTAGATTATGGAAGTATTGGTATTTTAGTTTCGTGATAAATTTTTATATTTCAGCATGAAATCATAGATTACACTCCAGCTTACTTTAACACTTAATAAAATAAAATATTCAATATCTTTAGTTAACTTGAAGATAATTCTTTGATAGCAATTTTAGGCTACTGGATTTGTCTATTAAGAATTCCTTGACCAAAATATTTTAATTTACCTAAAAATTTGAGTCATTTTCTCTCAAGAATTAAATCAACTTCTAATCAAATACTTTCTAATATTTCTGAATGGAAAGTATTCCTTTGATATAGTTTAAAGATCAATCATTTAAGAATAAATTTTACAAAAATCCTAAAATTGCCTAGTTTTTATATCCAAGACTATAAAATTCAACTAAATTTTTAAATTCAATCAAAATTATCGATTTCAAGAAATCTCAAAAATTCCAAAAGTGATAAAAAGTTGATAAAAGTCTAAAATATCCATAAGTTTATCCTAATTCTCTTAAAATTTATCCAGATGATCAGCCTTTCCTTTCTATATTCAAAAGAATAGTCCCACTGAACAACTAATCAGTGAAATTTAAGCTATAATATGAAGGGTCAAGATAACATAAAAAAAGGTGATGAAGAAGAAACTACAGGCTACACATTTAGCTTTAATATTGCCTTTTATCCTGAGCAGGTAAAAAATATTTTCAATTTGCATAAGTCTGAGAGTTTCTGCTCTTTAGCAGAAGAACAGATTAATGAGGTAAAGGAGATCAACATTGAATTAAGGACAAAAAATTTCAATGATAAAAAAAGTTCTTTTGAATCGTTTGGGGAATACACAATGGATGAATTTAACAAGGAACTTAAAAATTTGAGTATTTCTCAAGATAAAAAAGACTTTTGTTTGTCGGGTTCTAGTACACTTGAAGATTTGGATGAAGTCATTGAAAAATATGAGATTTTTGGGGAGGAGATTAAAGGGAAAACAACTTGCTCTATATCGAATTTCTGCAGAATAGTTTAATAGAATTTTAATAGAGGATATTTTAAGGTTATCGAAAATCAGATTTGGTCATCAAGTCTTTATTGAGGATTTTTTAGGTTATGTGAGGATTGGGAATTTGAATGCTTGAAATAATTATGATAAGTTTTTAAATGAAAGGATTATAAATTAGATAATATAGGGAATGGATTATATGGTTTTTTAGTTTTGATGAGAATCATTGGTAATGAATTTTAGCTTTTGCTTTAATAAAATTGAGAGAATTGTTTAAATCATTAAGTAAATTTAAATTAGAGTAATCAAATGAGTATGCACAAAAATTACTTGAAGATTTTACTTAATATCCTAGACCTAAATTCTTTTAGAATCATTATCAATGCAACCAACTTGTGAAGATGCTGACATTGTACTCGCAAATCTTCTTCTTTTTGTGCGTTTTAATTTTATAACCAAGTAAATAGTTCTAACGAGTACAAAAATTGATGCAATCATCTGTAATGCGAGGACTAAATTGACCAGAATTACGAGCGACCTATCAACTCGATCATAAAGCTCAGTTGAGATGTCAAACATACTGACTGACAAAAGTATAAAAATAAAAGTGATGATTAATTCAGTCAAGCAATTACTTATGTTCAAGATCTTTTCACTAAACGGCTTGTAAATCACCAAATAACCTAAAGTCTGTTTATTTATTACAAATAGCGAAAGTAGTATATTAAGAACAAGTTGGAACACAGGGTGACCTCTGATGATGATTAAAATAGAAATATAAATAATCCTTCTAAGAAAGAAAAACAAGTAAAAGTTAGAACTTGACAGTCCTTTATCATTGTTAAACTCCTGAAACAATGCACCAAATTGAACTTTTATTTCTTCATCAGTCGATTTTATTTTTTTCGAGTTAATTTTAGCAAAAACATAAAAGGCCAAAGGAGTCACTAACACCAAAAACTACTTAAATCTTACCAAAGCCGCTAAAGACATAATAAAGTTGATTATCTCTGATATTGTAATGTCAGAAGTCAAGATAATTCCAAAAAAAGAAGAAACGAAAAAGTCAAGATAAGAAGTAATCCAAAACCTAATCAAAGCACTGTATTTGTACTTAAGTAAACTCTGTTCAACTTTTTCCTTAATAAACGGAATAGAAAAAGGTTTTCTTTTGTTAAGTTTGAAGCAAATAAAAGTTAATAGCCAAAGGAAAAGCATGAAAATAAAAGCAGAGATAAAATTTCCAACATTTTTCAGTATCAAATGGTTTTTATACCCGAAGTCATAAGCTCGTTGATAAGGTTTCTGCCCTTCAGAGTCTGTGATTAAATATTCAAAAAAGTTCGGAAACATGTTATATTTCTTCAAACCTCTTAAATACCCGAAGAACTGAGGAGGCATGTCAATTGTACTGAGGCCGATAAAGCAAAGCATTTGAATGTTGTTCACAAAACTCCAGAGAGTTGCTGGGTTTGGGTTTACAAGAGACACACTTACTGCTGTTGCTGTTAATGACGTGGAAACTAGTTTACCTGATTTTTCAGATTTTTGAATATAGTAACTGTATTCGTTTGATGGGACCGTGAAGTTGAATTGGGTGTTGTTTAACTTCCCTCGATTGATTGAAAATATTGAACTGGTGAATTCAACTAGGACAATCGTTTCTTTTTTCATGATAGTTTGGAAAGAAAGTTTGATCTGGTAGTTCAACTCATCTATTTTTTCCACTGAAAAAGACTTCAAGTACTTCTTGGAATCTGTGACTTCTATTTGATTTTTCGTTAAATCTTCCAAGAGGGCCTCTTCAAAGCTAATCTGAACTGAATTTCCACTTTTCAAGGCATTTGCTTGAAACCACTTTTCTTTACAATATCCTTCAAACTGAAACCCCAGATCACATTCACACAAGTTTTTCTCTAAATGACTATTCTCCGAGCAATTAACACAAAAACTAGAATTATAACAACTCTCACAAAGTTCAGGACAATCAACACAAGTAACCTCATCATAAAACTGGTTATTTCCGCACTCAACACACCGATAATCATTAAAATCAACAACTTTTCCTTCTTCACATTTACAGTTCTTCACATCAAAAGCGCCTGAAGAGCACTGATTACAAGTTCCATTTTGAAAATTGTTGCAATTCTCACAAAGTGGGTCCAAACACAAAGAACAAGAATCATTTCTTCGACATCCTCCTGTGCATCCTTCTTTACATTCTTGGCAGTCGTCGAAATTTGGACCTACCCAGAACTGGTCAATTCCACAGTCAGGGATGCAGTAGCCGTTGAGTGAATTTGAACAGTTTGATGATAGAAGTAGCCTTGAGGTTGGAAAGGTTCCTGCGAAGACAGAGACTTGATAAATGAATCCTTTGAAGTAGGTTTCGGAGGACTTCCCGATTTCGAACTGCTGGATTGGGGAGTAGTTTGGGAGGAAGTTGGCTGAAAGTGCTTGTTGTCCAAGGTTTAATGAATTTAAAGAGGCTGAAAGAAGGCTTGATGAATTATAGAAAAAGTGCAAGGAAAGAAGGTTCCAGGATGATAAGTCGTTTGGGGTGAAGAAGGATGAGGTCGTTGAGGAGTTTAGCAATGAAAGGAAGACTGATATGCTTGTTGAGTTGAAGCAGATAGAGAGGATTGGTAGTGGCTCTTTTAAGGAGAATAAACATGAGGAGGGACTTCGAGGATTGAACCAGATTTCTATTGTCCAGTTTATTGAAAGGGTTAGTTTAGGAGATTTATAAGGCCCGAACACTGGAAGACGTAGGACTGAACTCGTTCCATCAAAGTAAAATCCTCTCAAATAAGCAGGTAAAGGGTCTTCACTATCGAAGTCAGGGTAAAATTTCTCCGAATTTCCCGTAATAACTGGAATATTTGAAATATCATCAAAAAACACCCCTTTCAAATACTCAAACTTCGATTTAAACACAAGTCCATCTTTAAAATCACAGGTCTCTCCAGCTAAAGACCCTGTAGGACACCTGATGCAAACTCCTTCAAACAAATAATACCCTGACTCGCACTGATAACAACCATTCCAATCTTCTGAATAGCACCTTGAACAAAACCCGAAGCAGTCAAGAACAGGGTTGCAGGCCATTGAAGTTGAGTTAAAGTCCAAAATACATTCACAAACCCCTGATTTGAACTTAGCGTAAGAAAAACATTCAAGACAAGTATCCTCAGTACTGCACTTTTTACATAAACTATCTTGACACATTGAACAAGTATCAGACCTTCGACAGCCATAAATGCAAGACGATGGACATGCAGTGCAGAGGTCGTTATATTCAAGAACTTCGCATTCATTCAGTGAAACTGATAAACTTTGAGGACCTCCGTTGTTATTTTCAAGGAGTGGATGGAGATAGTTGTAGATATAGATACACCATATAAAACCTTTGAATTTTCCTAAGTAAGTATTGGAATTATCAACTGTATCCTTGAACCAATCATAGAATAACTCGGTATATATTGAGTTTGGCTGGGTAGAGTATTGAAAAGAACTAGTTTTCCCACCTACAAAATATTGAAATAATTTCCAGACTCCAGTTGTATAAGTTGAATCCAAAGATGTGACTTCCAAAGACTGATAGTCTCTAATTAGGATAGAAGTACTAGTTTTATCAAAGTCAACTTTGAGTTCAACTAGAGTAGTCAAGTCCATCCTCAACAAAAAACTTCCTGAATCATAAACCTTCGCCCAGAGCGAAATGGTGAACTCAGGACCGAATTTAAACTTGTTTTTTTTATCCATCTCTAAAAATTGACTTCCACTAAAGTACATTCCTCTACCTGGAATAACCCAAGGATCTGTAGATGAATAAGTCGGGTATGAGTCTGAAGTACTTCCAGTTTTAAAAGAAATCTGATTAGATGTATCGTAAAACACATCAAGAAAACTGTTAAGCTCACAGTAAATTAAAAGAGTGTCAGTGTAAGTGCAGGAATCACTTGAGGCTGGACTGATACCACAACATGTGTCAGCTGGAATACACATCTGAAAGTTTGTATAGAACTTATAACCTGCTGAACATTTAACGCATTCACTAGGCAACACACCATTACATTGATCACAATTACTCGCACAACTGACACATTCATTTATGCTAGTATCTTCCATATACCCGCTTCCACATTCACAGTACCCTTGTGCATCTTTATCAGCTCCAGCCTTGCAAGTGATGCAAGAAGACTCAAAGCTAGAGCACTCATCACAGAGTTTTCTAGTACATAAAACACAATCACCAGATCTGACACATCCATAACTACAGATTTCAGAGCAATAATAACATAATTCATCAGCGGTATTATAATACTCAGTTATCAAACAATCAGACAAGCAATCATTCTCAAAAGGACTTTCATAACATAAGAGACCACTTGTCTCATAGAAATGATCATCAGCGATATCGTCTTCATTGAAGATCTGAATCGAATACAGAAATCCTGAAAATCCATCGTTTTGGTCAGACCCGAAAACCATGTTAAAACCTGACAAGTCTTCAAAGAAATCGAATTCAAC
>RSEH01000451.1:0-16007 GCA_006503475.1 Stentor roeselii | reverse complement strand
TCAATCTTTCAGAAACCTTTGCGTGGGGCTTTAAAGCCCACAAGCATATCAATAAAAAAGCCATTATTTTTTTGCCTAAAGAAATGATGAAATTTTATAAAACATACAGTCTTTTTGTCATCGATCATGCCCCTGACCCAGATAAAAGAAAAAGAGTACAAAAAGATGAAAAATATAAACACTATATTAATGCCGATGTGTATGAACCCTATCCTTTTAAAAATGTGCCGAGAGAATATAAAAAAATGCTCCTCAAGTATGATGAAAAGGAGATTGAAAAAAATGGTTTATTACCATGGAATATTGAGAAAGTTTGTCAACAATTAACAAAAGCATTTAGAGAAAAAAATGGCGATAGAATATTAAAATTATCAAGTGATTTGGGACACTATATCGGAGACGCCAATGTGCCTTTGCATACGACTAAAAATTATAATGGGCAAGAAACAAATCAAGAAGGCGTACACGCCTTATGGGAAACGCAATGTCTTCATTTCATTGATACCGACACCATTCAAACTAGACTCAAAAATGTTCGTTATATCAAGAATATCAATGCTCAAATATGGCAAACCATTTTAAACAGTTATCAACTTATTTCAGAAGTCTTAAACAACGAATCAATTGCTTCTCTACAATTTAGCGAAAGCGAAAAATACCACATTTCAAAAAACCATAAAAAAACATATTCAAAAGAGTTTGTTAAAAATTATTTACAACTCAACCAACCCCTTCTATTAAACCAACTTTATGAAGCCAGTTTTTTATTAGCCTCCCTTTATTACACTTGTTGGATAAATGCTGGTCAACCCATTTTAGATGATATTGTACCTCAGAGCATAAAGCCTTCTTTCATCATTGACAATAACCACATAGTTGATACTGGCGAAGAATCTTAAAGCTAAAAAAAATTAGATTTTTTGAATCGACAAAAAAAATATGTAATTATTAAAAAAAAATATTATAAATATATATAATATCCTAAAATTTATCCTTGAAATTTAATGTTAAGAGGTCAACAGTAGTACTCTTTTTTGTAAAAGTATACCTAATAATCAATACATTTGAATAAGTATTTTCTATCTCTTGTCTGCAGAAATTCTATAGTATAAGGTTCTATTTCAATATCAGGAAAAACATCGAGAACTCTACTTCTTTTTTCTTTAATATCTAGGTTATTGAATTCAAAATCCATATTTATTGATACGATGATCCTACCTAATCTACTTATTTAAACCCTATTATTCTGATTTGAGATTCCATCCCAACACTGACTACAGTTTTGGCATATCGAGCAATAAAAATTTGATTTACATCTTGCGCATATTCTACAATTTTCACATCTAAAATATCTCCAAAACCTTGAAGATTTATAGCATGTCTGGATACATCTGGAATTTTCTATTCTATTTTGTATCTTGTGAGCAAATGCAGCTCCAAGAGGTTCAAATATGAATATTTCAGTACCAATACTAATAAAGCAGCAAAGAATCCAAATATTACTTGCTTTTTCTCCGATTTGAGTAGAAATGCATGAGACTTTGTAAAGGATATAAATGAAAGCCAATACAAAAATAACTGGAAGTATCATAAATCTGTATTTTATTCGTTTTTTAACGGGGATAATTTCAATTATGTATAAAAGTATTTTAGCTATAAATACTAAACTTGCAGTGATAAGGATAGCGATTAAGTTGAATGAATCTAGATTGTTTTCTAGCATTTTATCGAAGTCTTCAACTGTGTTTTTGGTGTATGTTATACTGAATAATAATGCATCGAATAATATTTCAATATATAAAATAAAGAAGATTTTCGTTATTTGATAGTATTTTCTTGGTACTGGGCTATTTAATATAATAATTTTCAAGATGTGACAGTTATTCTTATAGGCTTTTATAATTTCAAGAATTTTCTTTAAAATAACTCTACTAAAAGGCTGGATTTCTTTATTTTCAATATTTTGATTATCATCATAAATATCTAGAGAATGATTGGGTTGGTTACCATTAGGAGGTATTTTATTATCAGTTTCATTTTCTGGAATTCTATGTGATTCATTGAAGATTTGAGACTCAATACTGCCGACTCCTTTAAAATTTGAAAATATTTTACTCTTTTTTTCCAGGCTGTTGATTTCATTTCCTCTTTCACTATTTGAAATATCTTCATCCTGCTGAACACTTAAATCATTCTTATGATTTCTTGGTTGATTTTTTAGACTATTTTCAGTATTTTTTAATATTTCTCTCTGATTTTCACTCTGCATTTTTTTTTCGTCTTGTTCAATTTCATAGGATGAAATACTACTATCTTTATATTTATCTTGCACTATATCATAACTAGAATTACTGCTACTCTGATTATTTCGCTCTTTAACATAACTAGAATTACTGCTACTCTGATTCTTTGGCTCTTTCACATCACTAGAATTGCTGATACTCTGATTATTTGAGGTCATCTCATAACTAGAATCACTCAATCTATTTTCATCTTCATTAGATGAGTCAGAATCGTTTTCTCTAGAAATAGATACCTGATTTTCATTTCTTACCTCAATTCTTCTAGTAGTTGAAAAATTATTATCATTACAATCTATTTCGCTCCCTATATTTTTACTTGTTTGAGTATTTATTTCATTTGGAATTTTACTAAAAAACTTTACTCTCACAATAGCAACACAATAAGCCAGAAACAAAACAATTGGTAAAAGAAACCCTGGCAATTTAAAAGTAAAATTTTTAAAAGTCTCAACTCCATGTTTTTTCAACTTTTTGAAAGGATCAGTGGTAATTTGAAAGATCCCAAAAGTGAATGTAGTTAAATGGTTGCAAGCACAAAATACTGAATTATCATTGAGGTCCTCTATCTTGCAACCTTCTTTACTCCAGGACTTTGAAGTTAAATTGAAGAAGTAACAGTCTGACTGATCTGAAGAAATATTTTGGTAATCAGTTTGAATTGGGACTTCTATGATGATATTTTTTTCTTCAGTTTTGACCTGAATTTCAGAAGAGTTAGTTGAGTTGTAAACTGTAATTGAAATAAGATCATGATTAGAGTTATTCCAAGGCTCAAGTTTTATATGTGAAGAAATCACTGCAAGTTCAAAATTCTGATCTTCATTTGAATTACTACCGAAAATATCAGGAAGGCTGAAGGTATAATCTGAGGAATTAAATTTTAGTCCTTTAAAATCTTTACGTTGGTATTTTTGGATAACTGAAGCAATATTTTTGGAGCTTACTGTCAAGTTTGAGTTTTTTCTTATTCTTTGAACTGCTAAGAAATTTACTTTATCGTTTGTTTCGGAGAAGTCTATTAGACTATCCTTTTCGCTCTGTACTATCTTATCGGACATGTTAATTATTTTTTGCAGCACATCTAAAAATCCTTCAGCTTGATTTTTATCTATTCCTATTTCATCAACACTTTTCAAAAGTTGCTTAGTTAAGCCAATATTTGATTCTGAGTTTTGATTATTTAGTATAGGGTTAATTGTTAGAATCAAGAGTAGGTTCAAAGTTTGATTAATAAAAAAATCAGATGGACTGCTGATATTAATAAAATTTTGTATATTGCTAACAGAATATTCATATACTGTTTGATACTTAGCCAGTGTTTTATTATCTGGAACTGAAGAGTTTTCTGTGCTGTTATCTCTACCTAGAGTAGAAGTCAATATATTGAATATGGAAACTGGAATGCTTGTAGGAGGCTCGATTGTTTTGTTGGTATTTATGATGCTTTCAATATCTTCATCACTAAGTTTTTCAATATTAAGATCAGTGAATATTTGTACAAAATCTCCAATAGAGTCGTAAATTCTACAAATTGCTGTTATATCATCTCCAACCCAAGCTAGTTCACTATTAAAAGAGCTAGATTGACTCATTCTTAGTAAAATAGGGTCTTGTTCATTCCCATAAGCAAAATAGTAGCTCAAAGGTAAATCATCATCATGCCATTCAGTGGCACTGAAATAAAAAGAATCGTTAAGTTCTATTCCAGAACTAGGAATAACTGTAAAACCGCCAAATTGAGGTGCTGAATTAAGAAAAAATTCATAATTAAATGAAGCTATAGATTTTTCTGTTTCAACTTCAAAAGTTAATGAATATCTCTCTCCAGTAATAAGATGTCGAACTTGAGGTTCAATAAAAACTTCATCATATTCGCTTAAAAGATCTTTATTTTTTTCGCTAAAATACCATTTTTCTGACTTTATATCATAACTAGTGCTTACATTTGCTTTCAAGGCAATCACAGAAATCAATGAAAATTTCTTGCGCTGAGTCCCAGAACTTAATTCAAAAATTTTTACACTGGGGACTGGAAACTCGCTAACATCAGCTTTAAAAGTCGCATTATCACAAATATTAGAATTCTTTGAGCAAACAGAAAGATTAACAGTGATAAAATTACTGAACAAAAGAAAGGAATTTGATATTTTAAATGAACTTTCATTGGTTGGATCGGGATTCAAGCAAGGATTAAGATTCGTGTAACATTCAGGGCATTTCTTAGAACTATTGAAGCATGTCCAGTTGAAATCAAGAGTTTCATTTGAATTAGTATTCATGTCTAAACTTTGAGAAGCGTCTAGAAAAAGATCTTCTTTTGCTGAAATCGTTCCTGAAGTCTTACTTATGAATATTTGGGGCTTTTCAGGTGAAACAGTCACGTTGACTTCTGTTTTTACATCAAGGCCAGCATTTGAAGTGATTCTTAGATCAAATGAATAGATACCTGGCAGTAAAGTGAAAGGATTTATTGTTAAAGTCGCAGAACGTTGATCTTCGAATGAAGAATTACTATTTTTAAGTGTCCAGACATAAGTGTAAACTTCATCATCTTGTTTACATTTCGCAATAGTATCAACATAAAATAGGCACTTTAAGTTAGGCTTACAGGAATTGGCTTTGTTTAATTCCAGTGAAATTTCGCTTTTTTGGTTAATTCTAATTTTTTTCGTGGATAAATTCGATTTTCCAAAATAATTCGTTACATTAAGATTTAATGTCAGCTCTTTTAAATTCTGCAGTTTATCTGAATCTATTGTCAAAATGCAAATATCTTGATTATCAATGTTTAACTTTTTATTATTACCGAAGGCTTCCCAAGCACATGCAAGAGGTTGACCGTATCCACCTTTAGATGAAATCCCTATAGCAGTAAAGCTAGTGATTTTCTCGCAGTTAATATTAACTTCATCTGGAGCATTAATAATAGAAACAGGTTCTGGTAGTCAATACTGATTATTTATTTTATAAGTTGTTTCATTTGACTTGAAGTAAAAACATTCTATTCCAACTCCAGCTAAAGTACTAAGGTTGAGTGTCAAATTTTTAGTAAAAACCAAGTTGTTTTTACCTAAGGTGATAGTGAAAATATTTGATTTTTTGGATTCTTGTGAGTTTTCTCCGATAACGTTCAGAGTTTCACTGGTTATGTACTTTCGAATCGTGCTTATGTTACTTATATTAAGACTACTGTTTACGGATATTTCAATCTGGTTAAAGTTATCAATTAGAGATATGTTTATATCGCTTGGCTGAATCCATCTTATGCATTCAAAGCAAGTATCATTTGAAAAGTAGTTAAGTTCACAAGTATCGCAAGTTATATTATTTGTGCATTTATTACATTTTTCTATGCAAGGTTTGCAGGTTTCTTGATCGTTAGTTAAATAGTATTTTTCCTTGCAAACGCATCTTTTGTTTTGATTAACCATTTTAAGAGAATCATTGCATGACAAGCAGGTAGTAGAATTAATACAAGAGGAGCATTCGTTTAAACAAGGCTTACACCCAGAATCATTGAAATATCTTTTAGGACATTCACATCCGACTCCTGATGTTTTATTTATTGCATTTTCAGTCTTGCAAGTTAGGCAAGCAGATTGAGAGTTGCATGTCAGGCAGTCCGAGTGGCAGGCAGTGCATCTATTCGTTGAGGTACTGTTAAAATATGACTCATTACATCTGCAGCTACCACTATTAGGATAAGAGTTACTATCTTTGCATGTATCACAGGAATTCGCTGAAGAACAAGTTCGACATTCTGATTTACATTGAATGCAAATGCTCCCAGATAAAAAGTACCCTGATTGGCATGTGTTACAAGAAGTCCCTTCATATCCAATCTTACAAGTTTTACATTTATTACTAGGATTGAAATTGTTTTCATTTATACAACCCTGACATGAATTAGCTCTATCACAACTGCAATTTTCAATACATTTATCACATGTCCTTGATACATTATTATAATATTGACCAACATCACAGCAACTACTAGGACAAACTGTGCAAACATCAGAAACATTTTTATAACCTAGACTGCACAATGAGCATTGTCTTCCAGAATCATATCCTTTAAGGCAATCAGTGCAATTTTTCGAAGTATCATAATTTTTATTATTCAAACAAGTCAAGCATTCACCTTCTTTAGAACAAGTACAGTTCGAGGTGCACTTAAGACACCTGCCCAGTTCATCTTGATAAAAGCCATCTTGACACATTTTACACGTTTGGCTTGAAGTGCAGGAGCTACATATACTTGAAATGATTCCATCGTAACCGCTAAGGCAACTCTGGCAGTCTTTGAAGCACTCGCAAGAACAGTCAACAGTGCAAGTTGAACAGCTTAAAAACCCATCATCGTTTGCATTGCCTGGGCAGGCTTGAATAGGATAGTAAATTCCGAAGAAAGAAACAGTGAATGTAAGGGTCTTGCTTTCTGAATTGAAACTTGGGTTAAGACCTTTTTGAAAAGAACTTCTGGAAATGTTCAAGAAGTGGATAGGGCTGCTTGTACTACTGGAAAGATTCAAGTTTTGGCTGAAGGAAAAGCAACTCTCTTTACTATTACTTTCAGCTGATACCTCTGAGTAATATTCGTCATCTATTCCTTTTTCATTCCTTTCTTCGCCTGTTTTATATATTTTAATACTGAAAATATCATTTTTAAATCCAAAGCCTGATATTACAGTAGTTATGTTAATCCCCATAAACGGATAAGTGCAAAATGAGCAGTCACAATCTAAATCGCTACCGTATAATTTATTCAGCTTAAGCTCAACTTTTAACTCGAATTCAAAATCCTTCGAAGTTTGTTCGAACTCTTCAACCAGTGAACAGTCTCCAGTAAAAACAAAAATATAATACGAGTTCATATCTTCAATCACTTTAGATATGAGAGAAGGGTAAATATCTGAAAAATATTTTGAATCACTTGATAATTTGCATCGTTGTTTAAAAAGACTCTGATAAAACCTCAAATAAGACACAACAATATCTGAAAATTTTATTCCTAGCGATTTCAAGTTTCCTGGATCTTCAACGGATAAAGCAACATTCGAGCAATTATATAATTTCTCCAAAGTGCTACGATTTGCGGATGAGTATTTGAATTCAGTTGAGGAATAATTCATCATATTTATTATCAAGTAATGCACAACTTCATATTCATCAGCTGTAGTTATTTCTTGAGAATATGAGTAAAGTTCATCCACCAAAAAATCAAAGAAGGCTTTGGTCCATGGGTTTTGCTCATCAGCCATCATTAACTGAATAGTTCCAGTCACTTGATAAATATCTTTATTATTCTTATAAATTTCAACCAATTCATCATATGTCGTAAGTTTTCTTCTAAATTTAATCTTTTCACATTCATTACTCTCAATGTTAAAAAAACCTGAAGAACAAAATTTTATTTCGATTATTTTTATTTCACTTTTTTTTCTTAAATTTTCATGATTTGAAAGGCTTTTCATCGAAATATTTTCGATTAAATTCGAAGAAATGTACACAATTTTCTTCAAATTTGATGAGTTTTCTAAACAGTTGAAGATTTTCAGAAATTTATCGGAATTTTGATTCATTAGAATGAGAATCGATGAATCTGAGAATTCAAGGCGGTCTGTGATGGCTAAACAGTTTTTAGTTTCAGGAGAATCGGAATCATTTAAGAGGTATTCTTGAGTGAAATCGTAAACCCAAGAATTTGAATGATTTTTCCCGAGTAACCGATAGTCAATGTAAGCAGATGAGATGCTATTGGAAGAGAAAATATCTTCTGGGTTATTTCTAGTATATTGAGAATCAGCCCGCTGAGTCAATATCAGAAATAATTTCAATCCCAGGAGCTTGTACGTCATCAAGACTTGGATAGTAGAGACCATTTATTATATTAGGAATGCTGAGATTTATTTAGATGATATTATGTAGGATTAATCCTGTCTAATAGGTCTAGAAAAATTCATTCATAAGAGAAATTACTTATAATTGTAATTTTTTACTTTATAAGTACTTTGAATATCATCAGCTTTCATTGTGTAATCATCATGATTGGAGAGAGTCCAGATCTGATATTTAGATTAGAAATAATTTTTATGATATTAGAAATATATAAGAGGTGAAAATGTCTATATTTTAGTGGAAATATGTATTATTTAAAGAAAAATGAATTTCTTTAGAGGAATATGAGATAATTTTAGATTTCTGTTATTGAATTAAACTTGATGTCTCAAGAAAATTATTTTGTGTTTTTTTAAGCATTCTAGATATAAATGAAGAGCTCATCATCTAACTTACAAGACTTTTAATATTATTAGACCTAAAATATAAAAGGTAAATAGGAACAGATTCGGAATAAGATGTTAGAAAATTAATCCAAGATATCAAGGCATAATAATCAAAGTTCATACTATTGATTTCAAACTAGTTGATATAAATTAAAATTAGATAATTAAAGTATTTAATTAGTTTGTCTTATGATTGAAGTATGTAGATCTTCTATTCAATTAATAATTATAAATTTCTCACAATGAATTTCATATGTTTGGATGATGTTAATTTCCGATAATTTTATCGTTTTTATAATATAAGCTAATGAGCCTATTTCTCAAATAAACTACCAGAATACTTCAGTTGCAGTTGTTAGAATCATAAGTTTAATTTATGGAATATCGACTATCAAATAAAATGTTTAAGCGAATATTCATTTTTCTTAGTTAGTTTTGATTCATTTCAGCCAAGAATGCCTAATAATGATTGATAATGGATATATAGACCTATAAAAAATGATTGATTTTTTTAAATTTTACAATCATGATATCAATTATCAGCTCAGTTAATCCATATAAAATAATCATAAGCAGAAAGTCAAGGAGTGATCGAAAATGATATCCTGCAAAAATTAATCAGAAAAAATCTAAATTATTTATAAGCCTTTGATTCAGTTATTGAAAAACTAAAACAATGACTGTATAAATCCTAATTTTATATTAATAAAAGCGACCGCTAATAAATCTACTTCCACAAGATTCCAAATATAGACTGCTGCTTCCTCTCTCTAATTTAAAAGTTTGGGTATCTTCCGATGACATTCCCAAATTATTGAAATCTTTCTGAAAAATTTCAATGTCATTTGAAAATCTTCCTGCTAATAAAAATTCTGCTTGTTTCAATGTCAACACCTTTTGTATATCTCCGAAGAGTTTTTTCTCAAGTATAAACCCCGCTTCATTTGAGGTTCCATCATTCAAGAGGTTCGAACTGAAAATTTCTTTTGACTGACTGACAGTGGAACAAGAAGCTCTTTGCAAATAATAAGCGAGTTCATGAAGTAAAACAAAAAATATTGCACCTCGAGATTGTTTAAAATTCTTAGAAATAAAAGGTTTTATCACGATTTGAAGTGTCCAAAGAGTTATTCCAGTAACTCCTTCTGGAAGGTCCATTAAATAAACTGATCTCAAGGCTGAATCAAGTTCATTATTTAAATCCACAGAAGAAGTGTTAAAAAAACTGAGAACACTCTGAAGAATCGGTTCATTTAGAAGTCTTCTAAAAATTAAAAAAGATTCCGAATCTAATTCCGAGCAATTTATCGTTGAGGCTCTGTTCAGGAACTGCAGAAAAGGAGCCTCATCATCAGGATTTTTAAAAGTTAGAATTTTTTGAAGGATTGTTTGAGTTAAAATTTTGTGTTGGTTTTTTAATGTTTTATATAATTTTTTGAAGAAATTTCTCTTTCTTTCTAGAAATTCATAATAACACTTTCCGAAAAACTCATATGAGGTTAAATTTATCAAAAATTTGCTCAAAAACACGCAAAAACATTTTTCGAAATCAAATAAGGAATGGGTTTGAAATGAATAAAAACACTCTTGACAATAATTGAAATTTGATTCGAACTCTTGGAATCGAAAAATGTTTGAATCGTATTCAGGAATCGGAATGGATTTACCTCGAATGCAGATAAACTTCTTTATGAGAATGTCTGAACTTAAGATTAGATTTAGAATTATATCATCAAGTTTGGATACAACTTTTAGGGAAATAGTATCATCGAAACTATTTATTGTTAATTCTTTCTCTAATATTTTTTTAGTTTTTTCACTATTAAATCTATCGATAAAGGCAAAGATTTCTGCTGAAATTTCATGGTGACCTAAATTAACTAAAGAAGATGCAAATCTTTCAAGCATCTTCTCATTTTCTCTGAATGTTATGAAAATTTCTTGAACTATTTTTTTATTTTCCTTATTGTTTTCAATCATTTTTATTATGGTTTCTTGGTCTTCTATAAGATCAGATAATTTATCAATACTATTTCTGTAGTCAAATCGGTTTTTTTTTAGAGTTGGAATACGAGTTATTGATATAAAACCTGAACAAACTAGTAAAATTTCTTTTATTTCTTCCGAATTTCGATCAAATATTACATCCTCAATTTTTTCGAGTATATCTCTGAATTCCGTCTCGAATAGTTCTGAAATGGTCAGGTTTTCTAGGTTTCTGACACATCTGAACTTAATTTTTAAATGATCAGGTCTCAGTTCTTCAAATATTTTAGAAATGAGTACACTGATAGAAAGCTCAGGCCGAAGTCTAAAATTCGAATCTTTAAGTTTTTTAAGAATAAGCTTGGGGTTGCTTGATAAGATCATCGTGATCTCTTGTAGATCACTTTCAGTGGCTCCTTTAGTTAAAGCTTCTTGCATTTGTTTGAGCTCAGAATACATTTATTAATAAATATCAGAACGATCTTAAAAAGAAAAAATATCAGGAAGGGTAAAAATCTAAAAAAACTTAGATTTATGATTATAGTTTAGTGTAGTAAAAAATGGGTAGGATAAATACCCAGTACTTGGGGTTTTTATTTGGAAAATGTGTTTAAATGGAATTTTTGGCGGAAACTGGCCATGTGAGTGTCGAGCTTCATTGAAGTCGTGTTGAACTTTCAGTAGATAAAAAATTACGATCATTGAAGAATTATTATGATAAACTGAAAGGAAAATTTGGAATAAACAATGCAACTTAAATATCTTTTAATCCAAAAATATCTGAACAAATTCCTTAACCAGAGTCGCCTGTTGTTTCACATAAATAACTTAATAGAAACTAACTCCAATTAGCTAGTAAAATACAGAAACTATGGACCAAAATGATCTGATTAAGTTGTTTATTTTACACAGAAGATAGTTTTGGCATATTATATTTTATCTAATATCAAATAACCAATTATCGATTTGATCAACACTTTACTCATACTTACCAGAAAACCATCTTAATTATAACTGAATGAGTTTTTATAGAAATACTTTGGGAATATTTGAAAATACCATTTATAATTAATTTACTGCAAACACGATGAAAAATGTACGTAAAAAATCTGCACCAGCACTTAGATTATTTATCTTAGAAAACATCTGTGATTCTTCTTTCAAAACTCATAATAATCTCTTATTCAATGATTTTTAATATGTCTGGAATAATTAATTTTTACGAACTTTATCAAGAAGTAAAGAAAACTTTAAAAAAATTAATTGATACCAAGAAAATAACTATGCAAATATAGTTAATTTGATTATTTATTATTAATCAAAACTACTGAAAAAATACTTGAAATCACTTTTACAAGTTTTAATAAAAAAGCCTATGATAAAGTCTTGTTGAAATAACAAGTCTTCATCACGAGAACATTGACGAGACAATAAGACCATGTTTTTTTTTCAATGATTTTGAAAATATATCCATCATAAAGGAAATACTTGAAACAAGAGAAAAAATTCAATGATAGTTTTTAAAAACACATAAAGAATTGAGACTGAAAAAAATAATTCTGACCTGAATACCTCATCTTTAAGCAAGATAAAACCTCATAAAAACTTCAAAAGCATTCATGTCCAATAAAAGTTATATTATGAATCTATATTATACCGAAGCTAATTCAAAAATAAAAAAAACCTCTATTAGCTTGTAAATTTCTCAATCATATTCAATGATATAACGACTGAGAAAAGGTATTCTCTTTATTTTAGTGAGTATAACTCTTTATGATTTTGAAGTTGATGGATTTGAAGTTTCTTCTATCTTTAACTTGGTGATATTCTGATAGCAAATACTTATCTTCAGAATCTGGCTATTTAAAGTCATTAAGCTTAATGCTATTGAAAATTCATGTTATCATTAAGTACTTGGGATAAACTTATCATCCGTTCTAATCTATTTCATTAAAACCTTACCAATTCAGTATTAAAAAAATCAACTCATTCAAACTACTAAAACTCAAAAAAGTGATCATTTCAACTGCTATTTTTGATGGAGATCTGAATAAAAAGTGTAAAATATAAAGATATCAAATACTAGAGAAATAATTTATGTTGTGGATTCAGCATATATAAATCAGAGTGATTAGAAACTAAGATTCAAGTAAAATTATGAAAATCAAGAAAAGATTCACTTATATTAGTTTATTAAGGAATTTCTTACTGAAACTTTATATTAGTGTGATCCTAGTATATGATAATGCGTTAGGGTACTAAAGTTGATTTATTGAAATTTTCTTACTGGTAACTTTTTGGATAAATTCTATTTGGTTTAGGGAGTTTGTGGCAATTTACAATCTTGATAAGAGTATGATCTTAATATGTTCATATCAATTAATATCATAATTATAATTCAAGTTAGATGAATTGTTTAATAACAGAAACTTGAGATTTATCCTGTTTCTTTGAATTTTTATTCTTTATTAATGAATGTTCTTGTAGCACGTACGGTCTAACTTGAAAAAATCAATTCTTTAATATCAGTTTCAGATTTAAATGAATACTAAGACAAGATATTATGTACTCTAACTTCTTTAAGATAGTTTCATTCATTAAATACATCCTTATTCAAACTTTTATAGTGAAATAATTAATCTGATCAAGGTCTAGCAAATATTTAAAGATTAAATGAATGTTTATCCATTATTCTATTTCATTCAGGACAAATGAATCTATACTAAACCCTAGAGCTACTTTTAGATGACTATACTTGCTAATAATTTGTAAAATTGAAAAATAGCTTCTAATCAAAATGAGTTTCAAAATATTCTTCATCTATTATTATTGTTTTAATTAATCTTTACATTTATAATACACTGCACTTATTTCCATCAAATATGACAATTGATGCAATCTAATTCAATAGGACGCCAAATAGTGATTTCACTGAAAATTTTAGAAATCAAACAAATATTAAAAGCTGGATGCCAGCATTTTTTATAGATCTGTTTTTAATTGTAACATTAACATAAGGATAAAACATATTTTATGTATCAGTAGAGAAATTCTTGCGAATAAGTCAGATTATGATTTTTTTTAATATATGATGGTTTGGTAGTTAAATTAAGTAGAGGATTAATTTTTTTCAGTTTTGATAGGATAGTTTAAAGATTTAGGATATTATTCAGATATTTGATAAAAAATTTGTATAAACGAATCCAAGATTCCAAGTATAATAAATTTCCTTCTTTGGCTCTATAGGGCTATTAAGCCAAGAATTGAAGAGTTATCAAAGGATCAGCTATTGTTTTATCTAATCAACAAGAATTGCGGGGTTTTATTAAGAAATCTGTTCTGAAATCATTCAAAAAAGAATTGTTAAATATATATCCCATAAAAGATATTTCTTTGTAGTTCTCTAATAAAATTTATTTAGTGCTAATCTGAAAATTTCATGAATTTTTAGTTAAATAGTTGATATACTGATGAGTTTCTTTTTATGTTTTAGATCTTGATGTCATAGATATCAAGAAAGAAATAAATCAAAATTTATTTGTATTTGAAGAGTTTCTTCCGAAATTTTAGAATTTTGAGAATATTGTCATTTTAATTCAATCACACAAGCAAAAATTTATCAAATGATAAGCAACTCTGAAAAGTAATTAACTCTATTGAAAAAATATAAAAGTTTACTAAAGATAGTTGAATCTTTCTCATTTCTTAAGTTTAATTCATTTAAAATTAACAATAAGTAGGAATCCATCGTAACTTTATGAAATTATTCAATTGTAACAAATTTTTATATATATGAAAGAAAGTTGGTATCAAATATTAACTTAAACTTTAGATTGAAGCATGATTATATCTAAAAAGCCTTAATAATTCAAATAAATTCTAAAAGATTGCTCAATTGACCTTAAATTAAATTTAGTGCTAAATCAATCCTATAAAAAGAGTCAAATTTTCGTCTTTTGATAAATTAAACTTATCGACATTATAATAAATATGCAAAATCTGACGTCAGATTATAAGAAATTCAAATGTTCTTGTCAAACAAACCTCATTTTACCTCAACAACTCGCAACTCACTTAAAAACACCTTCTATTCATCTTATAAAACTTCTTAAAACAAAACCAAAAAAACAAAAAAATCATAAAAAAGCTCTAAAAAGGTACAAATTTATAAAATCGTCTGATTTCCATTCAGATTTCGCTGTCCTTATAAAAAACTTGATTCAATTCTATTTTAAAAACTTTTATAAAATCCGCTCTTCAAAACAAACTTACTTCAAACTATCTCTTCAAATCAATCAAATTTTAAAAAAACCCATCATCAAAGAAATAACAATTTTCAAACATCAAAAACAACAAATCAAAACTAATTTCAATCATTTTTTAAAAAATAAAATCAGACAACAGTTAACTTTGCATCTTTCAGAACATATTTTAATGAGTGGGGGACCTGATGGAAAAGTGCGACTGTTCAACCCTCAAAGCCTTGAACAGATTGCATCTTTACACTACCATCAAGCTTGTATTCGGGCTCTTGATATTTTTGGAAATTATGGGCTTTCAGGGTCGGAAGATCAATCAATATGTTTGTGGAACATCAACAAACACAAACTCAAGACTGTCTTCAAAGGACATCAACATAGTATTTGTTCATTGAAGTTCTTAAATAATTCAAGACTTTTTGTGAGTGGGTCGGCAGATAAAACTGTTCGAATTTGGAATTCTTTCAAAAAAGTACTTGTTTTTGTAATTAATTTCAAATCTTCAGTAACATTTGTATCAATGAAGAATGAAGAATTTATTTTTGTTTGTTTTGATGGAAAAATTCAAAATTTGACCACTTCAAAGTCTCGATCCCGAACAAATCTTAGACCAAAAGTCTGTTGCGGGAAACTAGCAGAAGAAGTTGAGGTTCTGGTGACTGGGCATGAGGATGGATGGATTCAATTTTTGAATTCAAAATCTCTTCGCTTATTTGATCGTTTAAGGGCTCATACTTCTCAAGTTAATTCAATCGCATTTTGTAAACACTCAAAAACTTTTGTAAGTTGTTCTGATGATGGCTCTTTAAAACTATGGAGTTCAAATGCTTTTAAACTTTTGAGAACCTTCAAAGACTTTGAATATATTGTAGTTTGTGTTGAAATATTAAAAAATGAGATTTACTGTGGAAGTGTGAAAATAGAAAAATTGAATATTGAGACGCGTAGAAAAATAAACAAAACAAGTTTATCCAGTTATTTGTGTTTTTCTGTTTCAATAAAACTGAATTTGATTGTTTATGGTTGTGATGCAGTTTGCTTAATGAGTTTAAAATCGTTGAAAAATGTAAAGTCGAAGCCATTTAATTGCAGGGTTTTTAGTTTGTGCTTTGTTAAGTCGATGATTGTATGTGGATTAGAAAGAGGCGATATTTTGTATTTAGATTGTCGTTCTC